>JAEUWQ010000345.1:0-17793 GCA_018524765.1 Podaxis sp. AQ799166
ACGTAGTCCCAATATACGGGTTTAAACTACTTGGTGTGAGCGTGAGGTCAACTTACAGTAAAGCAACTGGCTTTACACACACACAGTCATTCCAGTGAACGACAAAGAAGTCCTTCAACAAGAAGTCGAAGAAATTGAACAGGACTCGACCTCAGATGACAACACTGAGATCCAAGAAGAACCAGAGCCTAGTTTGTCAAATGGAGACAAACTAGTACAAGTCGAAGTCATCGAATCAGACTACAGATCTGACGTTGATGATGAATATGATTTTGCTGCCATGATTGGCGATGCAGAAGATGTCAGTGACAAAGATTGCGACAACTTCGATGTCGTCAACGCTCTCACTGTCGAGCCCAGTGAAAAACCAGACCACGAAGTGAGGGTACGCTGCATTACCCTCCATAAAGAGAAGGATAAGATCCTTCGGCCCCAAGCCTCCCTCAGCGAGAAACAATGTCTCGCCACTCTCATCAGCGTCAACAGGATTGACGCTTGGACACTGTGGGACTCTGGTAGCACAACTACTGGCATCACCCCCATGTTTGCACAAGTGGCTGGCATCAGGGTCAATGACCTATTAGACCCTCACACACTGCAACTGGGGACAGTGGGCAGTCAATCCACTGTCAAGTACGGAGTGACAGTAAACGTCGCCATTGGAAACATACATACTCGCATGTATGTAGATGTAGCGAACTTCGATCGCTATGACATGATAATCGGTATGCCATTCATGCATACGAACAACGTTATCCTTGACTTCATCAAGAATGAAGTCAGAATTGGAAACGAAACCATAGCAGTGGCAAACTTCGCCGGCGAATCAGATACTCGCCTGCGTCGCCACCATGCAACTGACAAAAACAAGTCAAGTTGACTTGTGGAGGATGTTCGATGAGATAATATTCATCAAACATCCATAGAAGAGGTCCGAGATGACAAACAAAGCTCCCGAGGGGAAACATTACCCCACAATAGCCATCACCCCCTAGAAGAGGTCGAGAGTTCCATGAACTCTTGAAGGGGGGATGTAGGTCACAGAGGACACAAGGTCTCCTCCAAGAGAGACAAACTGAAGGAAAAATCACACCCTTCACCAAACCAAGAGGGACAAAATGCCCCTCATAGACCACAAAAAACGAGATACAAGTCTCGTTTGATGGACAGACCCACTCAGAACCCAATGTTCAAGTGGTACTATGACCCCTGCATGCCTGCAGAATGGAACGCCATGGTCTGCGGCATATGGGAAATGTGTCATCCTGGGGACAAACTACCAACCTCGACTGGGTTCACACAACCCAACCTCGACAACATAGTCGAAACACAGGAGTTTACCAGGGTACATTACCCTGATAAAATGGTACGAGATCAACTCCACAGTATGATCGTCACTCGTCTTCCAGTGGAAGACGATTCAGAAACATGGATACAAAATGCTCGGATCAACGCCGAGAAGAGGAACTGCCACCCTGAGCGACAAGGCCAGTACTCCAAGAAGGACATACCGACGCTGCGCCAGCAGTGGTTCAATGAATTCGAGGACATAATGCATGGTCCTCCAGACGAGCTTCCCCCATTTCGTGAAGTAAATCACGAAATAAACCTCATCGACGAGAGTAAGAAGTATAGCTACTTCACTCCCAGATGCCCACAATCCCTGCGTGGGGAGTTTCACCAGAAACTCAACTGCTATGTGAACGCAAGATGGTGGGAGCCACAACATATATCCCAAGCAGCACTGTTATTGTGCATCCCAAAGAAAGACGGTCGATTACGAACTGTCATCGATGCATGACAATGAAATGAAAACACCGTCAAGGACGCTATGCCCTTGCCAGACCAAGATGTCATTCAAGAAGATGTCGCTCAAGTGCGATATTGATCCAAGATCGATCTCACTGATGCCTACGAGCAAGTCCGAGTATGTCTGGAAGATGTAGACAAAACGGGATTCGCTACAATCACTGGCACATATGTCAGCAACATAATGCAGCAGGGGATTGTAATGCCCCTGCAACCTTTCAGCGGTTAATGACTGCTATATTTCGCGATGTCATAGGTATATGTGTACACATATACCTTGACAACATCTTCATATTTTCTGACTCAATAGATGAACACAAAGATCATCTACGACTTGTGTTCGAGTGACTGCGCGAACACAAGTTATATGTCAAACAATCCAAATACGATCTGTACGCAGATCACATAGACTGCCTTGGTCATATTATTGATGACCAAGGGATACACCCAGACGAAGACAAACTGACTCGTATTCAGGGATGGTGCACTCCCAGAAACTATACCGACGTCCAACAATTCGTTGGACTCATCAACTACCTGGCAAACTTTTTGCCAGATGTATCTGCATACACTGGGCCACTGCTCGCAATCACCCAGAATGGAACCCCGTTCCATTGGAGACCCCTTCACCAGCACTGCTTTGACATGGTGAAGAGGATCTGTGAGAAGACCCCTATTGTCAAACCGATAGACCCCAGAACTGGGGAACCCATATGGATCATCTGCAATGCCTCTAAGACAGGTGTCGGAGCTATGTACAGACAAGGACCCACCTGGGCAGACTGCCGCCCAGCAGGATTCATGTCCAAGAAGTTCACCCCCACACAGCAGAACTATGCCATGCACAAGCTCGAGACACTAGCGATTTTAGAAGCACTAATGAAGTGGGAGGACAAGCTCGTTGGCTACCAGATCCATGTTATCATGGATCACAAGGTGCTGGAGTTTTTCAAAACTCAAACGCGATTGTCTAGCCGACAATGACGATGGATGGACTATCTATCGCGCTTTAACTTTGACATTACATATGTCAAAGGAGAACGAAATAAAGTAGCAGACTGCTTGTCTCGCTACTTTGAAAGCAATACTCCAGGAGAGGAACACTCCCCTGGAGAATACGTCCAAGTCGACCACAGAATCGATCCTCACTGCGAGGACCTACCACTACAACGAGCCGAGGAGATTGAGCATCTCCTCGACAGAGTCAAGGCAATGGTCGAGTGACCATTGTGGCAAAGCACCCGCCTGCGCGAACGACAGGAAGAACGAGAAATCGAAGCTTGTGAGCTCCAAGAAACAGCCCAGAGACAGGTGGCCCAACAGGAGCCACAAGAATGAATTTTTGAGTCTCCAACACTGGGAGACGTGTTAACGGGGAACATCACCACTGAAGCTCCGATGGAGCTCCCAGTCAATGTGATGAAAACAATCACATCGGGATATACATCTGACCCCGTATTTTCAGCGGTGCTTGAAGCACCTGAAAAATACAGTGGTTTTACCATCAACAATGACGGTATTATTCGAAGAACTACCCCCCAAGGACGGGAGGTAGTATGCATTCCCAATGATCGATCCTTAATTACAGAGCTTTTGAATAAAGCTCACAAGATCGTTGGTCACTTCGGCGATCAACAGACAGCAGAGTACCTCCAAAGGTGGTACTGGTGGCCAAAAATAGCCAAAGACACATGCATGTTCTGCAGAACATGCAAAATATGTCAACACTCGAAGGTCTCGACTATGAAACCTCCCAGGACACTGCACTCACTACCAGTCCCAACCAAACCTTGGGATTCCATTGGAATGGACTTTGTTGGTCCATTCCCTGAGTCCAAAGGCTTTGACTACCTCTGGGTCGTCATTTGTAGAATGACGAGTATGGTACACCTGATTCCAGTACATACACAGATGAAAGCATCCGAGTTATCTTGGATCTACCTACGAGAGATCGTGAGGCTACATGGCCTCCCTAGTTCGATTGTAAGCGATCGAGATTCAAAGTTCACCTCCGTTTGGTGGGTAGAACTCCATAAAATATTAGGAGCTAAGCTCCTAATGTCCACATCGTTCCACCCACAAACGGATGGGCAGACTGAACGCATGAACTGGAATATTGGACAGATATTCCAAGCGACAGTCAGCCATGACCAGAAAAACTGGGTAGACAAGGTACCCATGACTGAGTTTGCTATAAACTCAAGTATATCGGCCACTACTGGGTATGCGCTGTTCGAATTGAACAGTGGATACATGCCCAGTATGATCTGAGAAATATGGGGTGACCTGACACCCCCTAAGGGTGTTAGACTATTTGCCAAAGCCACCCTGATAAACTTGGTGTCTGCTCATGATGCCATCATAGAAGTGTGGGTTTTCCAAACCCGCCAGGCGAACAAAAAGAGAGGGCCTGAACCCGACATTAAAGTTGGGGATCTGGTATTCCTCTCCACCAAAAACCTGAACTTGCCAAAAGGCAGAGCTCGAAAGCTCTGCCCAAAGTTCATCGGACCCTTTAAGGTCCTGGAAGCCAAACCTGAGACGTCTAACTACTGTCTCAAGCTACCACCAGCCCTGCAGGAACGTCGAATACACCTGATGTTCCACATATCCTTGCTTCGGCCCTATAATGCACTGGACAATACACTATTCCCTAGCCGAAATAAACCAGAACCCTACGACTTTGGTGTAGATGATGAACATGAATGGTTCATTGACGAAATCATCAGTCATCGTTTCACAAACAATGGCAAGGTGGAATTCCAGGTACGCTGGAGTCTAGGTGATATGACATGGGAGCCGTATTGCCATTGTAAAGACCTAGCAGCTCTAGATTGGTATCTAGAGCTGAAAGGTGCTAACTCAGTTTGACAACTACCACGGATCAGTCAATGACTATCTGTGGAAAAATTGATGGTGTCCAAAATTGGACACTCGACCCTGAGGATTGCATTCCCAATGTTTGGGAACACAGAGACAGGACAAATAACTTTAATTCGTTCTCACCTCAACACCACCACCATGGACGTGCAACACCCCCACTATGCCCAACAGCAACAAGATGCATTGACACAGGGTGACACGATCCACCCTGCACAACATGGAGGCCCTCCAACGGGCCTTGAAGGGGGGAGGGCAATGGACATATTGTCCAACCCAACCCCCACACCAGTGAATGATGGGCAACAATTCACTGCCCATCAAGCATTACTAACCAACCTTGTGGGCATGCTACCACAAGGTCCAAACATGATGGACCCATCGCATATGCATGCGATGCCCCCACCACCCCCACAATTCACGCAGGGTTTTCCATACCCTGCGTTCTACCCTCCTCCTCCTCCACACATGTATGGTTTCCCACAACCATATGGGCACTATCCTCCACCACTGGCGCCATATCAACAATACCAGCAAACCACCCCGGCGCCACTCGCTCAACAATCACTAGCACCAATCCAACAGACAGCGCCAGCCCTTCAACCACTGCACCCACCGATCCAAGACCAGCCAACTACAACAACACGACCAACGACACTGGCCCCAACAACATCATCCACAACCGACGCACAGAGGAACGATGCCCCTCTGTCCCGATCTTCCTCAGTCGCCTCGACCCGAGGAAGGAGCAAGACCAAAAACTCCCCAGCATCCTTGTCCTTAGAGGACAAGGATAAACAGAAATTAACTGAGCCAGCACAGCCCATCCTTTCCTCAAAAGCCCAAGGAAAGCAACAAGCCATGGATGTAGAGCTCGAGGACAACCAGTATGTCCAAGAGCTAATGAATCAACTCAATGAGGCAGGTCTACCTATAGACCTGGTATCCGAATTAAGCACCAGCTCAAGGCACGCTGGCTGCAACACAATTATCGAGGAGCTTCTCACGAAGCTCCATAGTCTGCAAGACCGTTTCGTCATGCTCGAAGGATGAAACAGCTTACTACAGAGGCAGGTCTTGAACCTGCAACAACAACTAAACAAAAAGTTGGACCATGAAGAAGAACAGCCTGCAAAACGATGCGCGACATCTCAATCGACGACGTCATCTCAACAGGGGGTGCATAGCACCCCACAGACCCTGATGACCCCAACACTGCACACCGGTAACGAGGTAAAACCATTACCTCACCAATGTCATCAACCTTCACCTCCACTGACCGCTTCATCCTCGCATCGGCCACCACCACCGCCGGCCGATGTTACCCTACCATATATCAAGGAGGTACCGTCCAGGGACATCGATGTCCCCATGACAGAACCTCCTCAAACAACCCCATCAAGGTCAGTAAAACAGACCTCGAGCAGCATCGTTCCATCGGAGTCCCTATTTGAGGGACTCTCCTTTGGCCAACCAATCCTGGTACGCCCACCAGGAACTCTCCTCCCAGAGCCTGAAATCCGACTACATCACGAATTCGTCCAGTACAGTCCAGATGACCCAGACGAATGATTATCAGGCCTGGAATACTCGAGCGATGACGACGATTCCACAAAGAATCATCATAAGAAAAACAAGAGCAAATCAAAGGCATCGTCATCAAATAATGACGACTGCACCGATGTATCAGACCGCATCGGCCGTGGAGGTAGAGTCCCCGACTTCTGGGGACTCTGGGGAACCGAACCCGGCATTCGAGAACATGACAACTTCATGCACGGAATGTTGTCGCATGATGTCTACTACTGCCAGTGAATAAACACTGTGTTTGCTGGTACAAATGCCCGAATTGCTGCAAACAGTGAACTCCAAGGTAGGGAGTTCATTCACAGCAACAAGAAGGGCACTGTCCACCACATCGCAGGCCAGGGTCTACCTACGACCCCGAGACAAGTAATTCGGTTATGGCAGTTCATGAACAACCACCACGTCAACATCCACAGCAGGTTCGAAGCATATTTCTTGCTTTGAGAACTGTATCACATCGCCTCCTCGACCCTTCCAGAGCATCACAATGATGCTATGGAATTCATACTGAACCTTGAGGGTTATGACCCCAAGTTTTTAGCATCTGGGATGCAGGAGGAGTACATCACCAGGTTGGAACCCATCACACGTGCCATACAAGACCACGGTGCATGCAATATCCTCAAACGAAATGAGGGCAAAGGATTACCGATGCCCTCCAGACCACAACTGTTCGATATTGACCTTTTAGGTCAATATCTTCTAATACATGGAAACCCCGACACGCGCAATGCCTTTAATGGCATTGCTTTCGAATGGCAGAAGCTTGTGCACCGCCGTTGCATATTTGGATATGGCCTGGGCCATGCTTTAAGTCCTGACGATAAAAGCACAGCCCAAAGGTTTGTGCGACTATTTGCAGTACTGGTAGCAACCCCGCACCTCTACCGCGAACTCATCACATTGTACAACAGCCGCGTTCCTCCAGAACGTGCCTTCGCTCCTCAGAATGGGCCCGTATACTCTATATGGCCCCTAGAAATGACTTCGTATGCATCCCACAATCTGAGCCTCAATGATGTGGCTCACGTTCTCATCCACAATGGTATACCCATTTCATGGGTAGACCACTCTTACCTTTTTGGGCTGTGGTGGTTAAACCACACCTATCGTGGTGACCAATTACACCACGACTTATATGATGAACATGACAACTGCCGGGTCGAGTACCTCGACCAATACCATGAGCCCCCAGCGATTCCCGAGTGGGATGGTTGGAGACATCCCACTCTCGATGACATTAACCAATTCTTGTACTTTGAGTACAAGAATGCACGACAAGCAAAAGGGGAGCACTTTGTTCCCCAAGGGTGGTTACCAGCAGGAGCATCGCCCTTCTTCCGGCTCCTCCAGAACTGCGATTACCCCCAACGCCTGCTGGAACCATCCCCCTCCCAATTGCGGCTGGCCCACCCCCTTGCGCTGACCCTCACTGGGTCGACACCTACGATCACCAAGGGAGCGGCACTCAATGCAGACACCCAAATGACAGAGGCCAACACCTCTGTACCTGCTCCCACCACCTCCGACCATCCGTCATTGGATGCAACCATGACCAAGGCCAACACCTCTGCCCTTGCATCTGATCTGCCTCCCATTGCCTTCCTGGCTGAGGCCAATGCCTCCACCCCATCATCCCAAGACGTTGTTGGCGAGTCTTCATCAATCGCCTCCTCCCACTCACACTCGTCCTTGTCACCTTCCTGAACAAGTCGACCCCAACTTATGCCTTCATCGAGGTGAACCGTCACCTCGTACTAATCCACCCTGCCAGCTGGGCACTATATGTGCCCCATCCATCGCTCACCTCCACAAGTAGCCATGCCACTTGTGTTTCAATTTCCTTGACCATATTCTACAGTCTCAACAGGGGGTGTGTAAGGGCTGGGCCCTTGCAGTCACATATTCATTGCTCCATATCATCTTGAGTCGCTCGTTGTTAATTAATTAATTATTTTCTTGTTTGTCTTGGACCTTGATGGATTACTCAATCCATCAAAAAACATTCCTTATAAATCTCGCCATCAGCTGTCATTAGGACAGCTGACCTTATACATACACTTCGTACATCCCAATACATCGGGTTTATTGTACATCAGTGTGAACTTAAGGTCTAAAGCTCCCAGTAAGCCTCAGTAGGCTTACATCTGGCTCATACATCAAATTTTGTAAACCATTTTGATCCTTTGAGTTTGTCAAGTAGTGAGGATATGAGTGGTATTGGGTATGCATTCTTGATTGTGTGGGTGTTGAGATATCAGTAGTCTTGGCAAGGTCATAGTTTTCCATCCTTCTTTCCTATGAAGAAGAAAGGCAATGCCATGGGTGATTCAGAGGGGTGAATATATCCTTTCTTGAGGTTCTCATCAATGAACTTGTCAAGTTCTTGCATTTCGATAGGTGACAGTCAGTAAGGTTTGAATGATTTAAGCTTGAATGAGTCTTTGAGTTTGATTTTGTGATCCCAAAGTCTACTTGGTGGGAATCAGGATGCTTTCTTCTTGGAAAATACATCAAGGTAATCATGAAATTCTTTTGGAATGACTTTTCATGGGTCAGATTCTTTCTTCTGATCTCCATACTGTTGTGTGATTGCTTGCAAAGCATTAGCTTTGAAGTTGATTTCTAGGAATGATTCTGGTTCCAATGTAATGTGATTGATCTCATTGGTTTCTTCTTCTTCCATGGTTTGGAGAAGTTCTTGATATATGTGTCCTGGATTGTCATTTCTCCAGGCAAGTGTTTGTTTTCTCCAGTCAATATCTGGGTTGTGTTTCATGAGCCATGGGGCTCTGAGGATGATTTTTGGTTTGCCAAGTTTGGTAACTCATGTCATAACAGGTGTGATCCAGTTGCCAATCTTGATGTTAAAAAGGCATTCTTTGGTAGTAGTTCCTGCCTTATTGATTGATCCATCAGCATTATAGATTTCAATAGGTTTCAGTAGTGGTTTCATTTTAAGGTTCCATTGGCTGATTAGACTTTCATTGATGAAATTCCCTCCTGCTCCTGAGTCTAGCAGGGTGAGTGTGTCAATTGGTTGCTGTTGAGGTAGATGTATTCATGTTGGGAGATAGAGAATTTTGTTGTGCTGCTGAGCAATTACTTGGTTGATTGCTTGAATGGGTTTTCAATAGTCAGGTGGGTTTCTTGGTCATGGGTATCCATCGAATGAATAGTTGGAGTTGCTGCTCACAGTTTGCAAGTTGTTGGAATTAGATGTAATGCTGGCCAGTTCCTTCCAGTAAAATCCTTTCCTTTCCCTTTAGGCTCTTCTTCATCACTTGATTCCTCTTTGATATTGTTGAGTCTTGATTTTCAATGTTTCTGGAATCACTTTCTGTGTTGGTTTCAGGAATAGGAGGCTCAGTTCTTTGATCTTTGCTTGTTGAGTGGGCATGATCATGCATAATGTTTGCTAGTCTTGCAGATGAAGCATAAACCTTTACTTCTAAGTTTGCAGAGTTCTTGCAGTAGGAGGTTATTAAGTTCTGATTTGAGTCAGGCTTTGATGATTTGATTAACTTGTTCATTTGTGTAGTAGTTGTCATCAGATGATACTTCTGAAGAGTCTTCTTCTGATGACTGTTCAGATTTACTATCTGTTCCATCAATATTATTGAGCTCATTCATGAGGATGTTGTCAATGTCTATGGGACTGTATCCTGGGGGGTTACGAGTTGCTTGAGACAGTATATATGCTTGGAAGTTGTAGCTTTTGCTTGAAATATGAGATTTCAAATATTTCTTGCAATGGGAGTTTGAGTAGTATCAGTACAAATTTCTTGAGTGATCAGTAAATGATTGAAAGTGCACCAGTCACCTGTGTGGCAGGCTGCTGTGTAGACAGCTTCAGGGTCATTTTCTGTGGGGCTTTGGTTAATGATGCCTTTGCAGTAATACAGGTCCAGTCCTTTAAGGAATAATGCAACTTTGGTCTTGTTGTAACTAATGCCTGCTGAGGTGCATAGGCTTTTGAATTGGTTGATATATTCTTTGATTGGTCTGCTGTTTTGTTTGAGGTGTGTGAGGTGGTTGATGCTGACAACAGTGGTAGAGGCTTGTTTAAATGAATTATCCAACTCAGTGAAGAATTGGCTGAGGCTTTGGGTAGTGTTGAAGGTGTTTCCAGTGGTATGGGAGGTGACATAGGCTTCCTTCCATGTAGTAGCCAGTCCTCACATATTGAGGAGGGCAAACATGATCTTTGCTGAGTCAGAGGAGAGATTGGTCAGTTGGCATGCATAGTAAATTTGTAAGTCTCTCTTCCATTGTGGGTAATCTGGTGGGTCTCCATAGAATGGTTCAGGCTTTTTGACTTTCAGGTCTTGTGAGGTCAACATGGTGGAATGTACTGGCTGAGGTGATTGGGCTCTGGGAGGTTGTATTGGGATACAGGGCAGTTGGATTGTAGGGGTCTAGTCTGTGTTGCTGGATGAGGTTGTTGAGGATGTTCTCTTGATCAGCAGGTGAGGTGTCTCTAATATACTCCTGTTGTTCGGGGGTGAAGGTGTCATACCAGGCCTGTTGGACTGGAGTGAGGATGAGTGGGTGGAGGATGTGTTACTCTGGGGATTCTGGTTGGTTGCTTCCTGAGTGATATGAGTGTTCAGACTCAGTGTCAATGTACTCAGTATCTCCTCTGTGTTGAAGGAGGGGGTTTGGCTGGGTAGATTGTTCCAGTGTTGTAATTGCTTGGCTAGTTCACTCAGAGTGCTCTCTGAGAGAAGCTTGTCTGATAATTCCTGCTGTGGTGCTGGTGGAAGGTTTGACAGGTGAAGGAGTGTCATGAAAGGATTCAGTGCATTGGACAGGTGGGGGTGGTGAATACAGGGTTTGCTCTGGTGAGCAGGTATGAAGCCAAAGTGCAGGATTAGAGGGCACAGTTGGTTGGTATTGTCAGGATTGTTTGCATTTTCTGGATCATGAGGAGGAAGATTGGTTGGGATCAGGCTCAATCTGAGCTCATTGTTTTCCTTTTCCTGAGAACAGGGTAGTGTTGAAGAATCCATAGTGAGTAAGGTGTTGCAAGTTGGTTGCTGATTAGCTTGGATGAAATCCTATCTTGATTTCAAGTATCTCCAGGATTCCTTTGGTACAGCTTTAATCTTCTTGAATCCAGTTGTGCTTCTGGATGGTGGACAATTTCTGTAGTGTGCAAAATCCACAGTTGCACTAGAGGTCTATCTTTCCTTTCCAGTTATCCTTCAATCAGATACTCCTTCTTTGTACATGGCTTAGAGTTATTCCACAGTACAGCTATTGTCTCCCACAGCCAGTCTAGTGCTTTATGTGGGTGCTTTTCTCTTCTACTGGTTATCCAAGATAATGGCCAGTTATCCAGGCATTTGAAGATTGGCTCTGCCCTTTGTTATTGGTCTGGAGTAGGTCATGGTTGTTTTCTGGGTTCACCAAGGTTCCTACAATCTGTCTAAATTACTTTAGATGGAGTCTCTCCAATCTGCAGGCCTTTAAGATCTAGGTTGCTATCCTTGATCACCATGTTCAGGCATTTCTCCTATGTAGTTTTGCAGTCTACTCACAGATCCAGGCTAGTGTTGGCTAGGTCCATGATGGGATTAGGGCCTGTGTCACCATAGAGATATTGTGCATCTTCTAGTCACTTACAATGGACACAAGGGTTGCCAAGGGAAGCTTCCTATATAATGTTAGGATGGTCCTTATCACTGGTTGCCTAAGCTTTGCTAGGGGGTGGCTATCTCACTAGATGGTTCACAGAGGCACTAGGATCTAGCAAGAAGGATCATGATAAGAAGGTGGCAAGGCAAGTGTCCAGTTAAGTACACTCAAGAGGTCAAATGTTTATCAGTTGAGAGTATGACCAATAAGATGTTTACTACCACACTGATCATGAACTAACATCAATTGCAAGATAGAGATGAACAATATCCTGAGATTTAAGAATATAGGAAGCTTGTGCTTCCAGTACATGAGTGGCTATTTAAGCTTTACTTCCAAGGTCCTAAAGAGGTAACTATGATGAAGTAAAGCTACAAGTCTGAGAGTCAATAGAAGCATAACTATGGAGCAGAGTGAGACAGAGATAGAACTAAGACAAGAATAGAAACAGAGATGAGAAAGAAAATTAACTAAATAAGCATTGAAGGAAGGATCAGGCACACTGGAGCATCAGCACATCAATAGGTTTTCCACATATGGTGGAATAGGAACGGTCCACAAGGTACTGGTTGAAGCGAATTTCATCTTAGTTTTTCTATCATATTTTCTCCATACCTGGCTTACTAGCTTGTGACTCTTATCAGAGGAACTAGGGATATATAGGGAGCTTTTCATTTTGAACCACCTCAGTCGATTACCACTATGACTGAGGTGAGTTAGCCTTACTATTGTGTTCCTTCCTGATACTTATTACTATTCATAGATACTCAAAGCTTGACAGGTTCATATATAAGTCAATTACCACTATGACTGAGATACTCAAAGCTCGACAATAAGGAAACAGTTCAAGTCCAGGTTCAGCTGAGATATGGGGATATGAGACAAAGAGTCTGTAGTGAGAGAAACAAGAAGGAAACTATTTACTAGATTATATTACAAGTCCATGTCAGGATGAAGCCATCTATTGGTAGAGTTGGAGGAGTAAGAGTCAGGAGACAAGGCAGAACTGGGGACAGTGAAGTTCCCCATAAGAGGTGAGTCAGAGGAATCTGACTTGTGCATTGGACTGTGGCATGGCAATGAGGATGATGATGATGATGAGGATATGTCTGTGGTGACATAGAGAGGTGGATATGGCAGAGGATCTCCAATGGGTTTTTCTGGGTTTGACTCATCAATACCTGGGATGTTGGAGTTGATGCTGTGGAGGGGTGGAAGCTGAGTGCAATGGGGAGGGATGGCTGGAGGGTTGTTGGAGTTAGGGTCAATGTGATAGACTTCTACTTCTCAGAAGTAGAGTCCATGAGTGACTTCATACTTGATAATATGTAGGATGACTTCTGGCAGGTACATCATGGACTAAGGCATGATAAATGATGTGCAATGAGGGTTGTCAGGTGTGCTCATAACAGTATGTCATTGGACATGAGATGCTTAATATGAGCCCAGGAAAGGTGATCAGGTCCAGGAGCTGATGAATTAGTGCATGGGTCGAGAGCATCAAATAATTCAGCATCAGAAAAAGGGGGCCATGGGTACTCTGCTTGAGCATCAATGGAGTCAATGGTGCTTAAATTGACTGGGCAGTTAGAGGCAGAGTTGTAGGAAGAGTTGAGAGCATGCCAGAGGTTGTCTAGCTTGTCACAACTCTTTCCTTAAAAGGAGATGGATTGAGAGGGGGGGGAGGTTTCTCTTACCAATCCAAGACATAAGGTCCCATGGGTGCTGATTTTCTTCAGCTATGTCTTTGATTTTCTTGTCAAAGAATGTGCATTTGGACTGGTATGTGACCCATCAGAATTTAGACCAATTGGCCTTGGACTTGTGACATTGGAAAGCTCTGAGAGCATCAGTGCATTGGGGGTTCCACCAAGGTTTAGATTTGGTACAGATTTTGACCAATTTGGCATTGTTCTGCCATTCTTGGTCAATGATAGAGGACATGGCTGAAGCATATGCACAAACATCTTGACTGGACTGGAAAGAGGGCAGTACAAGTTGGAGACATGTGGAGATGGAATAAAGGAATGTGGCTTCTTCCTCAGAGTCTTGGGGGATGGTGTGCTTCTCAATGAAGGGTTGGAAGGGGGAGGGAGTGGGGAGGGAGGTGAGGAGGGGGAGGTGGTCTGATTTGAATTGCAAATCATCATGTATTGAGTGGACTGGGCTTGGTTGCAGTGGATCATCTATCATGAAGATAAGGTCAATAACAGATGGATGTTTTGAGTCATCAAATGGGATGTGAGTATACTTTTCAACCAAGGGCATCAAAAGTGTAAGACCTAGGGAGTTCATGATGTCAGTAAGGAGATCTGCTCTAGTGGAATGGCAGAGAATATGTGAATCCCATTCAGGGGAATGGGTGTTGAAATCCCCTCCTGTGCAAATGATGTTATTAGGGAAGAGGTGGATGTGAGATTTGAGATAGGAGATGGATGAGTCATCAGAAGGGTCAAGATAACAGTTCAAGAAGTAATGTTTCTTAGGAAAGGAGAGGGAAATTAGTTGAAAATCAGGAGAAGAAATGATGTCAGGGTGCAAGACAGGTAGTAGGGATATGCATGAATTATGAATGAAAGTCACCATTCTGGGGCACTTCTTATTGGAAATAAAGAGATGCCAGTTTGGGTTGTGTGGTGTTCCTTTGTATGGTACTCCTTCAGGGTTTTCCATAGAAGGAATGTTGCAAATAGTGTTGAAAGGCAGTTCTTGTATGCAGAGAATTAAAATATCTTTGAAGATAGGATCATTCAGCAGAATTTCAACAGTCTGTGTGGAGTGATGAACATTGAAGAACAACATAGGAATCAAAGAGAGGGAAGCTGGGCTGGGATGTTGTCCTTTAGACATTTACAGCACCAGAGTTGAAATTGCATTTATTTTTCTCCACTTTAGACTCTGAGCTTGTTTATCCTGTTGGAAATGTTCTTCAAACTGAGCAAAGAGTGTTGGATGTTCAACAAAGGTAGGGAGGGTCTCAAACTGCCAGCTGTACTCAAGTTTGTAGTAAAGGAGGATGTCAGTATCTTGGTAGGATACCTAATGGGGATTCAGGGAGTTCAGTTTCACCTTCTCATGAATAGCAAAGGATGTAGTAGACTCCAAGTAGCTCTCATTTAGTGTAAGATTTGCCATCAATAAGGATTATGTTCTCTGTACCACAGGTGTAGTTATCAAGTCAGTTTCAAAAGTCACTCTCAGAGCATGCTCTCTGAAGGAGGGTTTGGAGTTCTTGGAAACAGGAATCAGAGAAAGGTCAATAAGAAGGAGGAGGGACTCAGGGATATGGATTGGATGGAGTGTGCCTAGTTATAGGCAGGAGTAGATGAGATGTGTTGGACAATAGTCTGGACAAAAGGTCAGAGGGTGCTCCACTGAAGTTATCTTGCAGGAGGCTTTGACCAAGGATACTCCACTGAAATTATCTTGCAGGAGACTTGGGTCAACTCATAGCCACAAGGATGAAAGAGAAGGTAAGGAATGGAAGTGTAGCTTTACAATTCTGTTACTTAGGCACAGTATGGACATCACACCAATGCAGAGAGATACTGTCCTAAAACACACCTGACACTATTAAGTTCCTAAGTGGAACACCCATCCATTCACCTGGTGAACTAGAGGCTGGTCAGAAATCTCACAGGGACTGCCACTAGGAGGGATACAACTTGTAAGGTTACAGGCCTCTCCAGAGGTTTAGCTGTTATGCCAGTTATCCTGTCAAGGCAGGTAGAGCTCTCATGTGGCAAGAAGATAGAGCAGAAGAAGAGCCTGCTATTCTCACACTATGTATAAGTAATTGTAAAGCTAAATTCTACTTACTTTACAAGCTACCTAAATACTAGGGCAATTGCTATACTACATGTCCATATTGAGATGTGCATAACTACTTCAGTGTTCTAATAATACTAGACTGAGCCCAAGGTAAGATACAAGATCTGCTGAAAGAGGACTACTGCTATAAGAGGTAACACTGAGTCTGAATGCCAAGTATAGTACAACTCAGAAGATTAGAGATATGACCAATGGCTGAAGTATGAGCCAAGATGACTGAGTGAAGAGACAGAGGAGAAAGGCATAAGGGAATATGAGAGAGACAAGACAGTGCAAGAAGAAATGGGAGACAGCATTGTAAGATGTTTAGTGAAGACAACAGAAAACAAGAGGAGTGTAACAAGGCTTGTTGCTAAAGGGTTCTCATAGATCCCTGGAGCCAACTATAATCAAACTTATGCACCAGTAGTTCAGCTTGACACACTTAGGGTTCTACTCCTCTTGCAATGATTGATGACTGGGATGTTCATGTTGTTGATGTCATCAGTGCTTATCTAAATAGTAAGCTAAAAGAGCAGATTTATATGGACCAAATCCCTGGTTATGAGAACTCAGGTTCATCATGAGTTCTATTACTCAAGTGAACTCTATATGGGTTAAAGCAGTCAGGGCATGCCTGGAATCAAACCCTGAACAAAGTGTTTATTAAACTTGGTTATAAACACACATTTTCAGATCAGTGTGTTTACCACTGGATCAGGGGTGGAGTTCTATCAATAGTAGCTGTTCATGTTGACAACATGGCACTATTTTCCCATCCTCCAGGCTTGACTGCAGGAATGAAGAAAGAATTATCAGAATTCTTTACCATCACTGATCTTGGAGGAATGAGTAGGATAGTGGAATTGGAGGTCAAGAGGGACTGGGTTAATGGGACTATGAGGCTTACTCAGACACAGTATGTGTTGAAAATCCTGTCCAGATTTGGGATGGACCAATCAAAGCCAGTTCATATGCCCATGAACCTTAATGTCAAGCTGACTAAAACTCCCTCTGATGAAAAGCATGATATTCCTCATTACTTATCTGCTGTGGGATCACTCACATATGTAGCAATAGGTATGAGACCTGATAATGCCTTTGCTGTACAACTCAGTCAGTTCAACTCTAATCCTGGACCAGAGCATTGGACTGCTGTCAAAAGGGTCTATAGGGTACCTAAATAGTACCCAGGATTATGGCATAACATATCAAAGATCTGACCACATCAATGACCTTCTTACTGCTTATGCTGATTCCAACTGGGGTAACAACCCTGATGACTGAAAATCAATTACTGGCCATATTCTCTTCATAGCTGGTGGACTGGTGACTTGGACCTCTCAAAAGCAAAGAACTGTTGCTCTTTTGAGTATGGAAGCAGAATATATGGCTGCTAGTTCAGCAGCCAGAGAAGGGACATGGTTGAAGAATTTACTCAACAAAATCAGGATCTCGCTTCCACAGCCACTCAAACTCACCACTGATAACAAGTCATCAATTGACTTCTCAAATGGAGTCACAGTACATGCTCGAAGTAAACACATCGATGTTCAGCATCATTACTTACAAGAAAAGGTGATCTCAAATGAGTTTGAAGTTTGACACTGTGCTTTCGAAGACAATCCAGCAGATGGGTTGACTAAACAATTGTCTGAAGTCAACCATACAAAGTTTCTGTATCATATAAATATATCTTCGGAGTTGAGGGGGAGTGTTGGAATGACGGAGGCAACTCCTATGATTAGAGAGGATGACTAAGCATCCTTCTAGAGGCGATGTAGTATACGACTCAATGCAAGTCAGTAAAGTAGATATTGTATTACTAAACATATGTACTCGACAGTATATAAAGGCCTCTGTAGGAGGCCGAGCAATTAACTACTCTTATCCTCGTATCCTTCACTTGCTCTCACATCTCTCTCAATACTTCAAGATGAACTTAGAGTGCCCTTATGATTGCTTCGAAAAGGGCCAAGTATAACAGTACGTCCAAGTCGTTGTGCTCCTGTCGGTGACAGTGGTATGATCCTTTAAGATAATCCAGCACACTGTGGCTGGGCCTAT
>JAEUWQ010000336.1:0-10391 GCA_018524765.1 Podaxis sp. AQ799166
TGTGCTTCCAGTACATGAGTGGCTATTTAAGCTTTACTTCTAAAGTCCTAAGAAGGTAACTATGACAAAGTAAGCTACAAGTCTGAGAGTCAATAGAAGTGAAGCTATGGAGTGGAGTAAGACAGGAATAGAAACTAGGACAGAAATAGAAACTAACCAAGAAAGGAAACTAACTAACTAAGGAAATTGTACAAGTCAGAGTTCAGGTGAGATACAGGAATATGAGGCAAAAAGTCTGTAATGAGACAAGAAAGGAAACTATTTACTTAGTTATATTACAAGTCCATATCAGGGTGAAGATGTCCATTGGAATCAGAAGAGTAAGAGTCTGGCAATGAGGCAGAACTGGGAACAGTGAAGTTCCCAATGAGGGGCAAGTCAGAGGAATCTGACTTATGAATATAGATCATGCTGTGGTGTGGTGACAATGATGACAATGATGACAAGGAGATGTCTGCAGTGATGTAGGGAGGTGGATAAGGAGGAGGATCTGCAGCAGGTTCTGAGTCATCAATGCCAGGGATGTTGGGGTCAATACTATGGAGTGGAGGAAGCTGCAATCTGCAGGGAGGGATAGCTGGAGGTTCATCAGAGTTAGGGTAGAGACGATAGACTTCTACTTCTCAAAAGTAGAGTCCACAAGTGACTTCATACTTGATGATATGTGGGACAACCTCAGGTGGATACATCATGTAGGGGTGTAGGAATACAATCAGTTCTCCAGTGTACAGAATCATCTTCCAACTGTGTGCCCAGGTGGAGTCGAAGTTATTATGAATCATTTGGATGTATAACCCATCGGGATTGAAGACATGAGTGAAGGGGGTGTTCTTCCAGGCAATGTGGAGGATTTCAGTCATCATATGGTCAGTCAAGTAGAATAGGGGTCCAGGCATTGGCCAGTCTTCAGAGAATAAGGATGCATGGCCAGGAAGATGACAATTAGCAAAGGCTTTATTGTGGTAGTGGATGGGGTCTTCAGCTGATATACCTGTATCTTGAGTGGTGTGGCAGGAAGTGTTGGGAAGTCCAAGTTCATGGACTAGGGCATTGTAGATGCAGTTATGACAGGGTGTGCTAGGTGGGTTCATAACAATAGCCCATTGTGAGTGACAACATTGACTTCCTCACTTAATCACAGACACTCTTCCATACTTCAATACAGGTTGTTCATCATTACTATATGCTTTAGGGACACTGATGTAGCTAGTTTACCTGCAATGGATACTTAATCACTGTCATTGCATTTCCTCATACTCCATATTTACCATGTTTCCAATCCCCCTTATCCATTACATTATACCTTACTTCATACTTACCTTAATAAATTTCATGTGCAGGGCAGTGGGTTTATTTACAGTTTGATATATGGTTTCTCACAATGCACAGGTTCTGTGAGTGGGGTTGATATATAGTTTCACACACACTGTGAGAAATAATTTTGTATGTGCAGTATATGTGAATTTCATACACACATTACATATGAATTTTTGCATGCACAGTATAACATTGATTTTGTGCATGCACAGTATAACATTGATTTTGTGCATGCACAGTATAACATTGATTTTGTGCATGCACAGTATAACATTGATTTTGTGCATGCATTGTATGTGAATTTTGCATGTGCTGTATGTGAATTTCATGTGTGTTGTATGTGGATTTCATGCATGCATTATATGTGAGATGTTAAGATATATAGTTTCACATGCACATATGTCACATGGTGTTAGTAAAGTAACATTTTTACAGTGACTAATTCACACCTGCCACATAGGGCCTTTTATTTTTGTCCATGTTAGTGCACCATAGTCCTTAACCACAGGACTGCTATTGCACACCCATTTGTAGTAGGCTAGTACTATTGCAATAAACTGTGGATTTAAAAAAAAAAAATAGTCCTTAACCACTTGCCAGACTATACCAACCATGTCTCCATCCACATTCCTCAAAAATCAGATGTATATCATGCTATATCTGGACGGAATCCAGAGGAAGGAAGTGACAGTCAACCAAGACAGGCATATCCAGGCAGCCCTATGCAATGTTTGGTGCCAACTTGTCAAAGACTTGGGAGCTCAGAACATTAAGGGGCCAATTGCAGGAGTAATAACATAGGTACTTTTTTACTTATCACATCACCCTCACTGATAGTATCACATATAGAAACCTGGATCACTCCTCAAAATCTGACTCTCAGCCACACTCTACCATTAGGCTTTTTGACTGGTTCAATGTAAATGTTGCAACCATCCATGCACCAATGCCTATTCATCATCTGGATATACCATTCTATGGCCACAATCAGTCTCATGATGGAAAGAATTTTAAGAAGGAATATGGATGATATGGAAAAGTATGGGTTAAGAATGATTGATTGATTTGGGTTTCCTAGTACATACAAAAGATATAAGTTTTTTTTTTTTTTGTGAACAAAACTCAACATTGCATGTGGGAGATCCACAGTATCTCATGCAGTACTTAAGGTTTTTTGCATTGGAGATCCACAGTATCTCACATGGTACTTAAAGCTTTTTGCATGGGGATGTGTGAGTTTACACACTCAAATGATCCTGCACATGCAAGCAAAATGAAAGACATTAACAGTGTAACATATATACTGATTACATGATAAATAGCTTTCTGCACAGCAACTTGTTTTCACATGCAAAAGATGTTTTGCATGGGACATTTTATTTTTGTCCATGTTGGAGTGCCATATAGTCTGACTTATAGTAAATCAAATGTTCATCTTGTTTGTCACTACCTGAAGTACAATTATTAAAGCTATGGTATTCATATCCTTCATTCTGTTCTATGTCCTGCTCTTCAGTGACTAGAGCTATCTCTTCTTCCTGGCTAGCCCCCTCTGGGCTATCAGTCTTGATGACATGCACCTCCTGTGACATCTTGGCTCTCTTAGACCATCCAGCTCAATCACCACCACCTTTCCTCTTCAATGGGGACTTACCCTTCTTCTCCCAACAGTCATCTTCATCATGACTGAAATGTCCACAGTTCCTACACTTCAACTTGCCCAACCACTAACACTTCTCAGTTGAGTGACCCTTTCCACAGTGTTTGCACTTCTCTCCCAGTCTTTTACTGATGGTACCTGAGGGATTTTGGAGTCTCTCAACCAGTGGGTAGCCTTTAGGGTCAGAGGTCAAGGTTTGGTAGGTGGTTTCATGAGTATGAGCCATTTAATAGGTATACTCCTCATGGATAATCCCAAGGAGCTCCTGTGATGGTACTCACTTTTGTGGATCTGTTTTGTCAATGCCTCTTCAATGACCAATGTATAGGTCCAGGAACATATCCCAGGACTGAGAGAGTAAGGAGGCAATGATGGTCTTGAACTGAGTATCAGTCACCTGGAAGTCTTCATCATTGAGCATGTTGAGCTGTTCTCAACACTGCTTCAACTTCATGAGGTGTTCATTTATGTCATCATTGTCTTGGGCACAAGTGTAGAAGAGCCTTTGTTGAAGGGCAATGGCATACTACTGGCCAGTGGACTCATGGATAGTGATAAGGTTGAGCCACATTTCACATGCAGACTGACATATATCATCTCCCCTTCAGAGATGTTGCTAACAATGAGGAGCTGGGCAGAGGAGTCATTGTACTCCCATGCCTCATAGTCCTCCAGTCATTCTTCCCTATCTGGAGGGCCAGTGAACCATCAACATAGTGGAGCAAGCCACACACCTTCAACATGTGAGTCATTCTTTCTTGCCATGATACCCAATTTCTCTCACCCAGAGGCTCCTGTAGCTGAGCAAGTAAGCTGCCAAGCACTTGGGTGTCAACCTTCCTTATAGGCTGATGTGTGACCACCACATTTGGTGTGTCTGATGCTGCTGTAGTTGTGTTTGAGCCTTGAGTAGATGTCAACATTTTGTTTTAGAAAATTTTGATATGCATCATCATGTGTTTGTAGCTATTTGTGCACACTGCAAGATAATAATGCAAAATTTTGTGAATTTTCATGTATGTGAGTATAGCTGAATATAGCCTTTAATTCAGTCCAAGGTTAGATTGCAGCAGGGCCCATAACCTGTCAAGATGTCATCATATGGGTTGTGAATGGTTTCCATATGCAGAAGGTAGTGGTAAGAGGTAGAGATGGGATGCTGTGTTAATTTTCATACAGTACATTGGTGGTGTATATCTACAGTATATTCAATACTCATCTGCATAGCCTCATGATCCTAACAGTGGGCAAGGAAGAAGCCACAGTCCTCTGATAAAATTATATATCTCTCTATTTCTTGTCCAAAAATAAACATGATTAATTTGGCATGGTCTCCAATCCTCATCTTTTCCATTGGAGGTGGATTTCTTAGTGGTGTTATCTTGGAGATGTTGTGTGTGGAGTCATCTCTTTGGTTAGTTATCTATGCTATAGTGTTCTAAGTGTAAAAATAGGTATAACTATGCCTGTTACAAGGTTCTTCTTTGGCTAAGTGATGCCTAAATTGGAGCCTATCCTTGTAAGTGGGGTGAGCAGAGGTCCTTGTCCTATACAGGTCTGAAGGGGCTGCTCTGTTTAACCTCGGGTGGCTGTTCACGTTGTCTCTAGGCAGCAAACTCGCAAAGGTCACACACTCCGTAGGACATGACGTTAGAGAGAAGCCTTGGAGGAAAAAGCTGCACATAAGGGCGAAGAGATGTAGACTTAACATGCTACGTTAGACTTGGACTTATTCAAGACCCAAGAGTAGGTAACATGCATTAAGATTAGACTTAGCTAATCTACATGTCCAGGCGTCATACATATACAAGTCCTATGACTACTTTAGGAAGTAGATCAATAGTAACATAGAGGTCGAATAAGAGGAAGGCGTATAGGAAAGGAATTCATAAGGCATATGGGCATAGTGCATAAGAGGATAGAAGAGTGGAGTGCATATGGCATAGGACGAAAGTCTGCAAGAGCAAGCATACTTGATGCGAACATAAATATGTCAGAAGAGACGAAACTGATACCTTGTCCTAATATAGAAGAATGTCTGAAATAGGAAGTAGTAAGTTCAATGTCCAATCACAAGTCGTCATTGCAAGGGAAGTATACTCCGTGGTAGCAACATGCTTCGTCTACCTTCTCACACATTTCCCAATCAAGTGTCTGTCGCAACTCTGTGGTTTCCTGCCAGAGGCTTACCATCATGCGCTTCATCAAATCCCATTCTTCGTAAGACTGCTGCTTGGGCTCTTCGGTCTCCTCGGTGTTCTCAGAGTCTGCAATATTTGTAACATGATCCCCTTCGTAATGTCGAGTGTCCTCACTCGACTCAGTGACTCCCGGTAACGTTTTCATTGTCGTAAGGATATTCATACATTCCCTCTCCTGTGTTGTCCATGACGCTTCAGAGGGCGCGCTCAATTGATCGAGCTGACCATCGCTGAGGGCGAATGTGTCGGTCAGAGGCTCTGGGGACAATGGTGGTATTGATGGTGTGACGGGAGAGGTGTGGAGAAGATCTGTCATGGCATTCATCAGCGAATCTAGGTCCTCGGATGTTGTCGGCAGTGGTGAGGCCTGCTCGAAGGAGAGTGTGGCATTGGTTGCAGTGCAGACAAACAGGCGAAGGAGATCTTGAGTCTCCTGATGATGGGGGTCGAGCTGCAGAGGAGGAGGGAGTTGGTAAGGGGAGAGCTGGGGAATCAGCATTCTGGGATTGATTGTTTGAGGGAGCGCTAGTTCCTCATCCACCATCCTGCTGCCCAGTAGTGGCAGCGTGTTCGGCGAGTCTGGCCATGGTGAGCTGGGCTTGGTCGGCGAGGATTCTGGCATAATGGAATGGTGGGCAGGTTCTGATGGGATTGAGAAAACAATACTTCTGGTAATGTCTGGGGGCGTAGTGGCGGCAGAAGGGGCAATAGTATCTATCGCATTGATCCACCCTATGACCCACATTGCTACATTGATAGCAGGTGGTGTGTTGGTTGGATATGGTGAGGATAGGGCTGTCTGTGATAACAGGTTCTGGATCTCCAGAAGTTCTTGTTTCGGGGTGTTGTCGATCCACATCATGAAGTTGCTCGGGTACTGAAGTGGTTCCTTGGTTCTGTTGGGGCGAGGGGTTGCAAGTAACGTTGCCAGATCTAAGTCCAATTTGTGGGTGGAGAAAAGCAGATACGTCCTCTCGCGCTTGCAGATCGTGCGGTGGGTGCCTCAGAGGTATCGCCTTTCCTGATCAAGTCCTGGCAAGTCAATAACCTCAGTAAAGCGGGCACTGACTTTGTCAGCCAGTCTGTTAGCATGGAGCTGGCAATGTATTGCGTTAAACCAAGTCATCCTGAAAGAGTCAAATACTTCAGTTGGTTGATTACCACACTCAAGAGCGGTCCTTGCTCAGGAAAAGGCATCTTTGTATAAAGAGTCGAGTTGTACTGTGGCAGAAAGAGCGGCATCGCCTGCTTCTTGTAAGGCATGAGACAAAAGGGTTTGCCTTTGGGCGCTTTGTGCTTCATGTAGTTGGAACGCCTCAGATATTTGGCGCCTGACTTCTGCGATGTCGGTGACTTGTCTTTGCTGCTCTTCATAGCGAAGGGATTCGGGGGTAGAGGGGCGATCTTCTGGGGAAGGTGTCGGTTCATGAGTAAGAGGAGTAGGTGGAACAGAAATAAGAGTTTGGGATGACACTCAGGTGAAGGAAGTGATAGAAGTGGGAGTGGTCAGATAGTCAGTGGTCGTGGTGTCGTCAGAGGTGAAAGACATTCGAGTAGCTTGGGTTTCAATGGAGGTTATGTCACAGTTTATAAGCATCAAGGAGGGTCTTGGAATTGCACAGGTCTGTCAAATTTTGCCAGGTTCATTCCGATTCTGGGTATCCCTTTCAATGCACTAAGAACTCTAATCCTTGTCTTCTGGTGTAACAGTGCATCACTATGGCTTCGACTTCCCATTCTTCTTCTCCTTGGATGAGGTCAGGTGGGGGTCTTGAGAAGTGTTTGCCATAAATGTCATTTTTGGTGACAGGATAGAGATACTGGATGTGGAAGACGTTGTGGATCTTCCAGCTCTTGGGGAGAGATAGCTCGTAGGATACATTTCCGCATTTCCTAATGACGGTGAATGGGCCTAGTCGACATGCGGTGATTTTCCTTGATGTGACCTGAATGGGCAAGTTTCAAGCGTCGAGCCAAACTTTCTGGCCAGGTTCTATTTTTGGTAGCATGTGCGTTTGTGTCCGTTCTGTCATAATTTTGCACAAAGTCTCGTGTGCTATTTTTGCAGCTTCTCGGATATTTATAATCCAGTTCATTCTTTCTTCGGCTGATAGGGAGTTCGTCAGTGCTAGCTCGGTTGGGAAGGCTTTGAGAGGATGGCCATACATAAGTTCAAACAGCGTTTGCTGGCGATTGGCGTGTGTTCTGGAATTATGGGAGAATTCGACTAAAGGAAGGTGTTCAGGCCAGGTGTGGGGATTTTGAGCACAATAGGCTGATAGATACATCTCGATTTCTTGATTAAATCGTTCGGTTGATCCATCCAATTGAGGGTGATAGGTGGTGGAGGGGGTGTGATCGATGTTCAGCTTCTTGAACATAGCTTGTATTGATTTGGCCATAAATCGGGGATCTCTGTCTGAAATGATCTTATTGGGTATTCCTGTGCGAATGAACACGTGCTTGATCAAGATGTCTGCGATTTGATTGGCAGTGGCGGATTTGGAAGTGGGTACTATGATTATCCCCTTCATAAGACCATGGTCCACCATGGACAATATTGCGTCATATCTGTTGGATTCGGGGAGGTCGGTGATGAGGTCCATGGACATCTGGGTGAAAGGCCGTGATGATCTGGGACCTGGAATCAGTTGGAGGGGAGGCTTCAAGGGTCGTCTGTTGATTTTGTATTGCTGGCAGGTAGGGCATCCTTTCACGTAGTTGGTGACGTAGGCACGAATGCCGGGCCAGGTGACATATTCTTGGAGTTTCCTAAGGGTTTCAGTGACTCCGGGGTGTCCCGCAGCTGGTGCATCATGTACATGCTGCAATAAGCACTTCTTAAGCACGGAGTCCATGGGAAGTTGAATGCGACCTTCTTGATCCAATTCTATGGTTCTGTCTTTTCCTTTTTGGGCTTCATTTTCAACATCAGGGTCCATGATGTTGATTTCGTCGTTCTCTCCTGAATTAGCCAATTTCATGTTAGCATTGGTGAAGTCGCTAGTTTGAAACTTCTCTAGTGGAATCACTGCCTTCGTTGTTTCAAGCTCCGTGTCTCTGCTAGTTGAAGCATGATCTGGTCTTCTGGACAAAGCATCAGCGGCGCAGTTTTTAGCTCCGGGAATATGGCGAATCTTGATTTTATGGGCGCTGATCACAGTGGACCATCAAATGGTTCATCTTGACAGTTTTGATGGTTTGGCCCAATGAATGATGTTATCGTGATCCGTCCATATTGTTGTCTCGTAGGGTGATCCATTGATGTAATGATGCCATTCTTGCAATGCACAGATGATGGCTAGGAATTCTTGTTCCGATGCATGATAATTCTGTTCGGCTGGGGAGAATGGTTTGGAATAATAGAAGCATGGGTGTAGCACACCATTTGAGTCCTTCTGGAGGAGAACTGCTCCAGACGTGTAAGCGGACACATCAGTTTGAATTTTGAATGGTTTTGAGGGGTCGGGTGTAATTAAAATGGGTTCTTCCAGGAACCGTTGCTTTAATTTTCTAAAAGCGTCGTCAGCTTCTTTTGTCCATTTGAAAGGAGTGTTGGACTTCTTTAGAAGTGCGTTAAGGGGTAAGGACAGGTGGGCGTAGTGCTTGATGAACTTGCGATAGAAATTGCAGAACCCGATGAATTTCCATACGTCGCGGACTGTCTTGGGTGTAGGCCAATCTGCTATTCCTTTTAACTTGGTAGGGTCCATCTTGACTTCATTGGGAGAGATGATGAATCCAAGATAGGTGAGGGTTGTTTTCTCGAATTCACATTTCTCTGGTTTGAGGTAGAGATTGTGCTTTCGCAGGATCTTGAATACTTCTCTTGTCATTTTTCGCAGTTTGGCTTTGGTAGGGGCATGGGTAAGGATATCGTCCATGTAGATGATTACTTTGTTTTGCACGATGAGAGGTGCGAGGATGGTGTCCATCATGTTTTGAAATGTGGCTGGACTATTGCACGTTCTGAAAAACATGACCGTGGGTTTGAACAATCCTCAGTGAGTGCGGAATGCTCCTTTCCATCAGTCTTCTTCAACAATGTGAACATTGTTGTAGCCGAGTCTGACGTCGAGTGCGGTGAAGTATTTTGAACCTCATAGTTTGTCGAGTATGGACTGAATCGAAGGGATAGGATAGCCGTTCTTGACTGTGTGTTCGTTGAGATAACGATAGTCCTGACAGGGCCTGGGTTTTCCATCTTTCTTTGAAACAAAGAAAAACGGTGAGGCCATGGGGGATTTCGAGGGTCTGATATATCCTTTCGCAAGGTTTTCTTCGAGGAATTTGTTGAGTTCCTTCTCTTCGGTGAGGGAGAGTTTGTAGGAGGGGAAAGCTTTCAGTATGAAACCTTCTTTGGTTTCGATCCGATGGTCCCATTGTCGAGCGGGAGGAAATCTTTCGCTTTTCTTTTGAGAGAAAAGGTCGAGGTATTCATGAAATTCCCAGGGAACTACCTTCTCAGGATCGGTTTCCTTCTTCTGCTCTCCTGCTTGGGCGAGTATTTGAGAATAGGAGGTCTTGGCGTTTATTTCGGTGAAGTTTTCCTTGGAGAAATCTTCTGCAAGCTCATTTATGTATATCTCAGAAAGAGTGTTGTCGATTATCGAAATGAGTGTGGTGTTTTCCATCAAATGTCTCCATGAGAGGGTTCGTTTTGACCAGTCAATGTCGGGGTTGTATCTGGCGAGCCAAGGAATTCCCAAGATTATTCTAGGTCGGCCTAGATTAATCACCTGCAAATCCATCTTCATTTGTTTCCCATAGATCGTGAAATCGAGGGTAACAGAATGAGTGATTTGCTTATCTTTGTTCAGGGTTCCGTCGGCATTCCTGACTTTGATCAGTTTCTTCAATGGTGACGTCTTCAGGTTCCATTTTTCAACCAACCAGTGGTCAATGAAATCTCGTCCTGCTCCGGAATCTATCAGTGCGAGGTCTTCCACGGATTTTTCAGAGAGATGCACAGTGGTGGGGCAATAAAAGGTGTTGGATTGGTGAGTCTTTAAACACAATTCAGAAATGGGTACTTCATTCTGAGAAAAAGAAGGGGGCATAGTCTCGTCCTTTGGACGGGGATAAGAGTCAGAAATCAGTCTGTTAGAAAAGAGGAAAGGGGAAGAAAAAGAATTGTCCTTTGGTGCATCTTTCTTTCCTTTAGATGATCTAGACGTGGAAGCTAGTCGTCTGAGGCAAAATCCTGGATCTCC
>JAEUWQ010001355.1:0-20549 GCA_018524765.1 Podaxis sp. AQ799166
ATCGACCACTGGAGCTGATGTTCTGGTCAGCCCACAGAAAAGCAAGCACATCAGGTTCGTTCACTCGTTTCTCCCCGCCGCCTGCTTTTTTCTAAACTCCAGAAGAGGAGGTCTAGCAACGAGGGCATCTCACCTATACAGCCAATCTCACACATCTCACTACCTCTGGAGAACTTGCACGAAATCCCAACCAGTTCGACAACCGGCCTCCGACATCTCCTTCCGCGTTTGCAAAATTCTACATACCGTATCCAGTGGCGTTCATGGACCGTGCCTATCCATAACTCTGTGTCGCGTTCATGTTCCAGTCCGGCCTTTCTACTCTCGAAGACAGCTCGTATATGTGGTCGTGAGGTATCCCGATGCCTCTAAGTCTTCACCTTTATGTGACCCCTGTGGTCTTAAGGAGGGATGTATGCTTCACATTTGGCGACCATGGCACGAAGTAGCATTGGTGAACTCTGTCTCTGATTCTGTCGCGCTTTTGAGCGCAAGCTTACCTATTCCCTCATCATCCAACGATTCAATTAGCATAGCGAATGGTGAAAACATCCATGATATTGTACTTCTGTGTTCGCGTTTCTTGATAATTCAGGATACATGATTTCTGCTTGTACCTATTTGCTCCAAGTCCATTCTTGTATGAGTGTATGCGTCTTATCTTTTCCCCTTATCCTTGTACTCATGCCACAGCGAAAGGATAATACGGAAGATTTTGTATTCGAAAACTCCCAGAGCAGCGATGATCCAAGGTTCTCAGTGCATTGATTCTCGTCGCTCAAGCTAACACTTCTGCAAAGCCTGGAACAGGCACTGCTCAAGCATTATACAGGCTCGTCACCTATGTGTCTTCTCGGACCATTCGAGTAGCCTAATTATGCGACCCGAAAAAGCGGTTCAAGAACGTAAACGACAAGGAAAGCAGCTCAAGTTCCTCCAGGCTACGGAAAGTACATTATCGGAAGAGGTGAGAGTCACGACTCTCCGGGTCACGGAGTTGAAAGGCGAACAAAACACCCTAGGTCAACGCGACCAGCGAAGCAGTAAGAAACTGCATCCAGCAGCTGTATTCGCTTAGTATCCACCCTTGTTGCCGCCCTGACTTCCGATGTAGTGAATCGTTATATACGACGTTTGTCTTTGAGTATGCATCAACAGAAGACAGAATCAGGGCTTTATGGGACCAGATTCACAGGCTGGATGAAAAATATATTGTAAGTAACGTTGTCTTTGTTTCGCGGACTGACTTGCTCACTTATGCTCCGAGGCTGTCCTCGAAGACATGGACAGGAACCGAATTGCGCATGAGAATGAGACAGAGGAGAAACAGCTATCAGGTCTGTCAAAGGTTCGGACAGCTTGCGAAGGTCAATCTATAATACTGGATTTTCTCGACTGAGACTTATGCAGTCACAAAGATTACGGACATACCATAGCTCAGATGTTCAAGTTGGAATGATGTTGAAATAAATCACATTTGACGCGGTCCAGTGACCATTATCCATGACACGTGATCGCGCTCAATTAACCAGCATGAGTGTCTTGGATCAAGTTGAACTTGCGCGTCATGGGCGTCGCAGGACTTTGGGATGTATGTATCTTTTAACACTTCAACCTCTATGATCTCCAGAAGCTCAAATATTCTGACCCATACAGGTTCTCAAGCCCGCAGCCAAAACACGTTCCCTGACTGAGCTGGCCGTGACGGAGGGCTTTCAGGCCAATCCGTTAGGCCTCAGAGGCTACCGCGTCGGAATCGACGCAAGTATATGGTTCTTTCACGCTGAGTATGGGAAAGAGGGAGAGAATCCTGTTCTGCGAACACTATTCTTTCGCTGTGCCACTCTCATGAAGGCGCCGTTCCTTCCCCTCTTCGTATTCGATGGCCCCAAGCGTCCTGAATTCAAGAGAGGCAAGCGTATTAATAAGACGGGTAGCAAACTCATTCCTGGGATGAAGAGGATTGTAGAAGCGTTTGGATTTGAATGGAGAACGGTACGTGTTTTGGTCCGTTAATCTCTTCATCTTTCCACTTTAATTTGCCGCCCCAGGCCCCGGGAGAAGCGGAAGCAGAGCTAGCATACCTCAATCGCATCGGCGTGATCGATGGAATCTTGTCAGATGATGTGGACAACTTCTTGTTTGGAGCGATGACCGTCATTCGCAAGTGAGTCGTCTGTCGGTCCTCAACCTATAACGACCCAACCTATCCTTGCAGCCAGAGCAATAACCTTTCCGGCAACAAAGCCAATCCAGTCTTGAATTCGGAGGGCAGAGATGACAAGAACCATACTCGTGTCTTCCGCTTCCAAGATATTCGTGATCACCCAGATATCCAGCTCACTCGTGGTGGATTAATCCTTATTGGGCTTCTGAGCGGTGGTGATTATGAAGGGGGCCTGGAACGTTGTGGTATAACGACTGCTCATGCACTCGCCCGCTGTGGTTTTGGTGACAGCCTGTATGAGGCTGCACGAGAGTCCTCGCGCGATGAGTTGGTGGCTTTTCTGGATAATTGGCGGCAGGAGGTCGGACACGAGTTGAAGACCAATTCCCGAGGTTTCATGGCTCGCAAATCCGTCACTCTTTCCAATTCCATTCCTGATACCTTCCCTAACATCGACGTCCTCCTCTCCTATGTCCAGCCGATCACCTCAGAAAGCCTCGGGCACGATGGTGCAAACCCGAAGATCACTTGGTCAAAAGAGCCCAATGTCGCAGCTTTAGCAGCTGTGTGCGAGCTTTTCTTTGAATGGGGCTACAGGGAAGCCATTATCAAACGTTTCAGGACAGTGGTCTGGCCAGGAGTGGTGCTGCGAATTCTACGACGCGCAGTCCTTGATGTTGACGGTCTCTCTTCTTTTCCCTCAACACCACACAAATCTTGCCGCAGGATTTCTGATGAAGAGGAGGGTTATGGTACACCGTCAAAGATGATTTCCAAACATTTCTCAGCTCTCCAATTGGACGATGACCCTTCTTTGGACGATAACGGTGAACGACTTATCGTCAGCATTTCCCGAGAGCGAACTCATGCGTCGGCAGATGGTCTACCTGAGTACCGACTCGAAATTGCACCCGCCCAACTCGTTCAAATTGCAGAATCGGGCCTCCAAGGTCTGCGACAACCGGAAGGTCCTAACGAATGGGCTTCCGACTTAGATGACAACGACGAGGACGATGAAAGTGGCCGAAGCAAGACAGGGAGGGGAAAGGGGATAGTCGACCCCACAAGTCACCTGCGTCTTTGGATGCCTACTTGCATGGTCGATATTGTAGAGAAGAAGCTGGTGAAGGATTTCCGAGATGCTCAAGAACGCAAGAAACAGAGGAAGCGAGTACCAACGAAAAAGAGAGCCGTGCCGCGTGAAGGGCAATCCGATCTACAGCCTCCCAAACGAAATTCTAAGGCCGCTTCCTCTGTAGCTAGGGTCTCATCGCAGGCCAGCCCCCAGGCAAAAACTCTTGACGAACTCCGCCTCACGCCGCCTAAAATGGCGCCGCACCCAGTTTCGTCTGGGATTGATGTCAGGAAGAAAGAGGAAGAAGAAAGCTCAGGTGACGAAGGCGAGTTGCCCGTCGTGCCCCTTCCAAAACGTGCAACCACAGTCCCTGTTAGGAAACCCCCTGCCTTGTCCACCAAGACGTTCAAAAGGAACAACGCGGCTGCCATCTTCGAACCACCACCCTTTTCTTCGTCGCTCCCGTCTCCTAAGTCAATCGAGAATGCCCTTGCATTAAGCGGCTCCGAAGAGGAACTGCCCGCTAATGTATATCAGACAACACAACCAAAATCTATCAAGCAGGCGACTTCCACCGTTCAAGGTTATATATCAATATCTGACGATGACAACTCTTCAGCGAAACCTAATACATTTAACAAGCATACGAAAGCAACCAACAAGAAACAACAGGCGACACAAACAACATTATCTTCCTACGTGGAGAGGGATCGCAGGAGGAAACTCAATGGAAGTCAAGATGAAACGAGGGATGTCCGAGAACGTCATAAATCTCCCCGCAAATCGAAAGCGCACATATCTCCACGACATAAAGGACCGGCGGTCGCCAAGAAGTTAGTATCATCCAAAAACGACGACTCTATAATAGTGGTGTCGGATGAAGATTCTGATACCGGCTATTCTGGTATTTCGCGGCCGAATATAGCCCCACTCCAACTAGCTCGTGCCAGGGTGAAGGAGAGGGCAATGTCATCATTAAGTCGACCGAATTCAACTTCTGTAGGGCACGATGTAATTGACTTGACATGACAATACCTGTCTCTTGCTGCATTTTAGGTGTAATGTAGTGACACTGCCCTTTTCTGCAGGGGGCATAGAGGCACTTTGTAGTTTAAGAAGTGGTCTGGTATATTATGGTCTTAGTTGATAGTTGCCCTTTTTGCATGTTGTTTCTTATCTTGTTTCAGCCCTTGTGCTTCATCTCCCCGTTCCACTCACCCCTGCCTCACATTTGGTAAGGCATCATTAACTCACCTTGCAACAAGTAGGTGATCTATGTGGAGTGGAATAAGGAAACTGTTACAACCCTCAGACATATTTAGCACACCTTTGTCATGATGAGTCATTGTTTGCACATATGCATATATGATACTAGGTGTTTTGATGGGTATGAGAAACCTTATTAATGTTGTGTGCTCTGTTCCATCTTTTTTTTAAAAAAAAAAATCCACAGTTTATTGCAATAGAACTAGTCTACTACAAATGGGTGCACAACAGCAGTCCTGTCAGATTATAGAGAAAAGAAGCAAAAGAAAAGAAAACAGGTGCCCCAAACAACATGGATGAAAAAGTTCAAAGTAAGGCACATAGAGATGAAAGCTAAAAGAGTCTGATCTGAAGACATTGATGTGGCTGCTTGCACTTATCTTGACTAACCCTTACATCCTCCACCCCAAGGAGTGAAAGATTTCTTGGCTGAAGTAGAGGCTGCATCACATTGGTATTGCCTGAGAATCCAATCCCAGTTGAAGCAATGTTGCCAGTAGGGGCACTGGCAGTCATTGGAAGAGTGGGCACCTGAGCAGTTGAGGCACCAGGGGGAATGAGGGCAGGGATTGCCTGCCAGAGTGGGGGGGATGGGGGGAGTTGCTTTGGGGTTGCCCTTGCAACACCCAGCCATGGATCAGTGAGAGGCCTCAGAGTGAGGACCCCCACAGAGAGGACACCTAGGTGCACAAGTGCAACAGGTGTCAGAAGGATGACCCCAATGCCAACAACATTGACATTGAAGTGTGCCAGTGTGGGCATGAGCCCCTTTGATAAGACAGGACACACCATTGATCATGATACACCTGTTGATGATGGAAGCAGTGAGGGTGCCACATTGAGAATCAACCAAATCAATCCATACAGTGGTGGTATTGGACTTGGCAGTGTTGTGAATGATGCACATGTGATGCACATCAGGAGTGGGGAAGAAGGGGGAGGCCAAGGCCTCAGTCTTGACTTGGTCAGCCATGAGTGAGAACCCATCAGCTGAGAAAAAAGGGACATCCACAATCTTGATGAAAGATTGGGATATGGGTAGAGCACTGTAATGGTGGTGCTTTTGAGTGTAGAGGGAAGTGAGGCAGAGAGGGTGTTGAGGTCCACCTGGGATGGGACACTGCCCATGGAGAAGGTGATGACTCTGGAGTGGAGGTGACCAGAGTCAACAGTAAGCACTGACTTGGCCCAGGTAAATGCTTGGTTAAAGTGTGCAACAAGGGACTGAAGGGAGATGTGAGTGCTAGCAAGGTCACTAGCACTGGCACTCAAGAAAAACTGATGCTGGGTGGGGCCCTGGGTTGCAAAGTATAGCTTGTGCCCTGGGTTGCAAAGTACAGCTTGTGCCCTGGGTTGCAAAGTACAGCTTGTGCCCTGGGTTGCAAAGTACAGCTTGTGCCCCAGGTCACAAAGTATGGCTTGTGCTGTGTGGAGGAGTTAGGGCTAGAAGGGCTGGTCTTGATGTCATGTGAGGGAGGTCTGGGCCTGTCACATGGAGCTGGAGGAGCATGTGAGGGAGGTCTGGGCCTGTCACATGAAGGAGGAGTTACAGGGGGGGGGGTGGGAAGGCACCAGAGCCTGGGTTGAGGGTTTGGAAGCAGGCACTAGTTGGGCATCTGCCATTGCTGAGTCAGCCATTCCATGGAATGGCATGCATTGGGCACATGGTTTGCATGCCTCAATGAGCAGAGCAGTGATACTGTCTGCCAGGGGGGGAATGTGCCAGGTGGAGGGTGGGGTGCAGTTGGCAAATAAGTTTTTTGACTCCAATACCAAGATGAAGTCACAAAGGGCAGTGAAGAGACAAGAATCAGGAGGTGGGGATGAGTCCTCTGCTTTGTTAATAGCTCAGGACAGCTGCATGACAATGCCTGAGGCTGTTTCTTCTTCCTTGTTGTCATCAACCTTGTCAGGGGCAGAGTCAGAGGGAAGGGTGGAGGGAGCAGCTTTGAGTGTCTTCTGCTCAAAGGGAGGGGAAACAGGGAGATTGAGCTCCATGTCAGAAGAGGACCTGCTCTGGAGATGCCCAGTAGCATGCCCAGATGAAGGGGAGGGAGAGGGTGTACTTGTTCCAAATATTTCCCTAGCTAGATAGTGGGGGGTTTGTTGGCTGCTTGAGCTTGACTGGGAAGAGGGGCTTGAGGACATGGGTTCCTCAAACACAGGTTGCAGAGGCTTATATGACAGATCTGACCAGCTTGAAGTGGTTGGCCATTGGTGCTGAGGGGTCTCAGGGACCTCAGATAAGTCAAGGGGTTTGAATTTGTTCTTATGATGACCCATAGTGCTATCAACAACTGACCATAGAGGGAGATGGTGGTGGTTGCTGGAAAAGGAAGGTGGTGCTCTGTTCCATCACAAGTCACCTTTCTTGACCTCAAACTGCCATCATTGATTCTTTGTGAGATGATTCTGTTGGTTTCATGGCTAACAATGCACCTATAAAGCTACAACATTAATGCAAGTTACTGGGGCTTCCTCAACCCACAATCCCTCACCTGGGGGGTCTATCTTCACTGGCAGTGGAACATCTGTTTCCATCAGAGGCATACTCAACAAGGTTCTTAAGAAATCCAAGTCTCTCAAGAAGCAATTCTCTGCTGCTTCCCTATATAGATGCAAAGTAGACAAGAAACAGGCCAAGACTCTCACTCAGGCTGCTGCTAGTGTCACAGCTGATATTGCATCAGTGGACTATCAGGCATTGTTGGAGAAGGAAGTTGTTGAGGAGGATGCATTAGATGAAGGCACTTACATCAAATAAATAGATCAATGAATGGTGGAACCCACCACTCCCCATTGTCCATTCAAGAAGAGGGCTAGAGAAGCAGGCCCAGCTTACACTCCCATCACTATCAAGGACTGCCTTTTAACCTGGGCCAATCAGGTTGAAGAATTCACCAAATGTATTGACCTGCATCAAGAGGAGGTAGTCAAGTTCATGCTCAGCCAACAGGGAAGGCTTGACCTGGCAGCTGTGAAGGACTTGGTGGTCAACAAGTGCATACAAATCAGGGTGCAGACTGATCAATCTCTGCCACTCATGCTTAACCTCACTGAAGAGAGGTTTGCAGAGAATTATGATGTGGTGGCATTGTCAGTGGGTGAGTGAACTCATTTCATCAATACTTATAGAGAGACAAAGCCTGAAGACAGGGGCTATCTCCCTGGAAGGGAGCTTGGTGATGAGAATAGAGTTGCTGCTATGACAACATTAGGCAGTGGAGAGTAAACCAGTTACTCACAACATAGAGGAATGTGGAAGTATGGGACATGAGCTTGGTACTGACAACATAACAAGTAATCAGGGGTGATATGATCAATGAAAGAGTTGAGGATATTCTGAGCCACTGTAGTTGAGTAGACAAGGAATGAAATTCCAGTGAAGTAAGCATGCTAATTACATGCAGTTTATATACAACACATACTGGGTATAGGGCAAAAGGTAGAACACCAGGTTCTAGGGCATAAAAGGTGTGCATACAATGTTGTACATAGAGCATATGGTTGACTGGAGAAATAACACAACTCTACCTCAAGGTGAAGGAGTCATTAGAAGCAAGAAACATTTCTACAACATGTTTATATTACAATGATAATGACTGAAGGAGTAATAGAACTCTAACTATGAGTCATAAGATGAAACAATTCTAGCAAATATACCTTGAAGGTATAGGGTGTTCCAAGAATTATGCAGCTCATGCATAGCAGAGTGTAAACATGAGGATAACACATTATTAAGCCTAGGACTTGGGTGCAGGGTTTTCCTCAACACTCCTCCTCACTTGAATATGCTGAGTGTAGAGGTTGTAAAAGAATTTGATGCCTAAGGCTGGAATGAAGTTATTAAACTTCACTTTGTTGAGATTCTTTGTAAGAGTGTCAGCAGGATTATCTGTACCCTTTATATTGTATAAGACAATCTTTTTGACTTCTAAAAGATTTTGAATGTAGTGGTACTTGACATCCACATATTTAGAACATTTTTCAGTGACAGGATTTTTTACCCAAAAAATGGATCCTCTATTATCACTGAATAAGTGTGGCATCTTAATCTGATCTTGATCAATACCAATTTCAGTCAACAAATTTACTGTCCATTCAATCTGATGTGATGCATTAGAAAGAGCCATATATCCAACTTCTGCTGATGACAGAGTGAAAGTTTTTTGGTGTCTAGAATGCCATGCAACTGCAGTGCCAGCAATTCTAGTAAAGAAGCCAGTGACCAATCTTCTAGTATCTGGATCTTGTGCCCAATCAGAATCTGAGAACATGTTAATGCCTTCATTTGTTTGTCTGTCATAGACTATGGCATATTTGTTCATGCCTTGAAGGTAGTAAAGGGTGTGTAACCCTGCTTTGTAATGTTCCCAAGATGGATTAGCCATCTATTGGGATAATTTGACAGTCACAAAAGTGATGTCAGGCCTTGTATCAATCATAAGGTACATTAAAGATCCAACTAATTGTTGGTAGTGAGTTTTAAAATTAGCACTCACAGGTTCTTTAGCCACTGTAAATGAGAAATTACTCAGCAATGGAGTATTCTCAGTATTATTGAATATCTCAAAACATTCAAGAACCTTGTCAAGATAAGGTTACTGATCAATCATGATGACACAATTGAGACAGTCTCATGTAATGTGCATGCCAAGGGATTCTGTAAGTTCACCTAAGAACTGACATTCCCATTTTTGCATGAATGCATCCATTTTTGAGCAAAGGACCTTTGATCCCTCAGGGCCAAAAAAGGCTGCATCATCCACATATAGTCTGATGATCAGAGATTTCCTTTTAGGATCAAAGTAGTAATAGACTCCAGCATCAAGTGAAGCATGTTTGAAGCTGAGTTCTTTCATCAATTTAGATACTTCAAGCCACTATTGATGGGTAGCTTGTTTGAGACTATAAAGCACTCATGTCAGGTGCCATACTTTGGTTTCATGTCCTTTTTGGATGAAACCTTCAGGTTGTCACATGTATATCTCTTCTTTTGAATGTCCATACAGGTAAGTGGTTTTGACATCAAGACTGTACATGTCCCAGTCTTCCAATGCTGCAATAGTGCAATAGCAAAAATAAGATAGGCTGTTTCATACTGGACAACAGGGGAGAAGAGTTCATTGAAGTCAATACCTTTGATCTGAGAAAACCCTTGTGTGACTAATTGAGATCTGAACCTACCATCTGATTTGATGTTGAAGACCCATCAATTTCCTACTGCTTTGCAACTTTTAGGAAGGTTAACAAGTTTATAGACTTGTCTTTGTTGAAGTGCATCTAACTCTTCAAGACATGCTTTATATCATTTGTCAGAAATGTCTTTAGGTAATTTAACAAGGTCTTTGAAGGTCTTAGAGGTATATGACATATCAACTTTGTTTGCACAAAGAAAATCAATGAATTCTACTCCTCCTTCTTTGCACAATTTGTTCATGTAATGAAGCCATGTGAGTTCAACTGAAGAAGTGGAGTGCAAAGAGTTAGATGGAGGAACTTCATTTTGCATATCCATTGAAGGAGGTGTTTCAAATTGTACATCCATATTGGTATTGTTCTGAGTATTAAGATATTGTCTAATTTCAGTACCAGTAGAAGGATTCCATTCAAATCCAGTATAATTACAGAGAATCCTTATAGGATGTATGTTTTCTCCATAGATGTTCCCAAGTCTAGTGGGGATATGACATTGTCTCTGAGGACAGACAAGTCTAGGCACTTCATGCTATAGCTGTCATGGAGGTGAAGTTGCAGGTCATGAAATCTAGCTTCCTTGTCACTTTCATCACTTCCTTCATGCAGGGTAGGTGCCTTAAGCTTCCACCATTCACCTGGCAGTCTCCAGATGTGATTTGAGTGCCTGGGGAGGTGTGGAGGTCAATTTGGTGGAGGAGCACTTAGAGGTGTTCTAGGAGGCTCAGAAGGTGCTGGAATACCAAGATGCTGCTGAGATGCTGCTAAAATGCAGTTTAGTTCATCATTCTCATGGACTGAAGTGTTTGGAGCATTTCCTGGTGCCCTAGGATGCTAAGGAGCTTCTAGAGCCTTGGGTAATGCTGAAGTGCTGAGGTGCTGCTGAAATGCAGTCCAGTTTGTCCCCATTCTCTTGCAGAGGACCAGGAGCATTTATTGGAGTCTGGGGAGGCTCTGGAATGATTGGAGCACCTCTAGAGGGCTCTAAATGATGCTCTATATCACCTCCCTTATCTGCTAGAGGTAGGACAGTCTCTAGAGGTTGAGGGAGTGAAGGGGAAGTGATAGAAGATATGGAGGAGTCAGAGGAAGGTGGAGGGCCAGCAAATGAAGGTATGGCATTCATTTGCACTATAGACAGCCCAAAGAAATACCTTTCATTGAAATTTACTTGTTCTGAGATCCTAGTCCACTTAATGGTTGGGTTATAGAACTTCCAGCCCTTGTGGCCAGTGGGATAACCAATAAAAATACATTTTTCAAAGTGAGGCTGTAGAGAAGTCCATTTATCTTGCTGTATATGCACATAGGCAGTGCATCTCCACACTCTGAGATGTGAAATGTCTGGTTTTCACTTATAGAATGCTTCAAAGGGTGCAGTGCCTGGTAGGAATGAAGTAGGAAGTCTATTCCACACATGGATCATGGAAGCAAGGCATTCTCCCCAAAAAGAGACTGGTAAACCAGACTCAGAGAGCATAGCTGTGATTCTTTCACCCATAGTCCTATTAGCTCTCTCAGCTAGACCATTCTGCTGAGGCCTGTTTCACACAGAATGCCTCCTCTTGATGCCAGACTGCTCCATGAATCTTAGGAAGGCTTTAGACATGTACTCTCTGCCTTTATCATTCTGTAGAGTGTGAATTTTGACCCCTAGTTGGTTCTCAGCCCAAGATTTATAGCTTTTGAATGCTTCAAAGGCTCCTGGCTTGGATCTAAGCAAGTAGGCTGCTCAGAAACACATAGAATTATTTATAAACATAATCCAGTACTTGTAGCCTTGATAGGTAGCTGCTGGGAGTAGCTTTTGTCTTGGTCTTAGAACATTTCAAATTAGAACTTTACCACTTCTCTTGGAAACCAGGAGACAACAACCCCCTGATTGATCTGTGCTTTGTCCCCTTTCACTGGAAACACACCCCTTTGTCCCAAGCTCTACTAGCAGTACTTGTGTTTCTATTGCAATCAGCATCTCTTATTTCAAGAGCACATTTAGTACTACTCAACCAAATTCCTGTCAACTGTCAAGGCAATAGGGATGTTGGGTAACTCTTCTTGTAGTCTGACTTCAGATCAGAAGCAGACCCTCTACAGAGTGTGTGTGGTGCCCATAGCTACCTATGGGTTCTACCTCTGGTTCTTTCCTGGAGTACACAACAAGATGCTCTTTGGGTCCCTCTCTGGTATGCAGTGTAAGGCTGTACTGTGGATCATAGGGGTGTTCAGTACATCCCCTACTAGAGGGAGTGAGGCCCTGGCCAGTCTTATCCCCTTCCATTTGCACCTCTGGAAGCTTGCTGAGCAGGCCTGCTTCCAGATCCAGACCTTATTACCCAATGTAAGGCCTAGGGCCTCACAAGAGAGTGTTGAGAGTCTTAGATCATCATGCCCAAGTGTGTAAGACCAGTTATATGGGTTCTGGCTACACAAATGTAGGGTGAGTTGATAAAAATAAAGACCTAAAGAAAAGAAAGCTACAAAAATGATGGCTACCTGCAAGTCCATTACAACTGTGAGAAAAACTGACTTAAGCATTCCTACATCCCCCCCTTCAGGTCCCATCAAGGACCTCAACCAGAAAGTATACTGAAACCCATAGGAGAGAGAAGTAGAAGCATAGAAAGCATAAAAGTGAAAAAAGGGAAGTAGGTGAAAGTGAAAGGAATGCCCAAGAGTCCATCTAGTAACCAAGTAGAGCATCTCCTGGTGATCACTCCAAAGACCTCACCCCTAGTTTATAGACATCAGCAAAAAGGCCAAAACTATATATACCAAAAACAGTCAATATATACATCAAAATATACTAAATACCACAAAAGGCCATATTTCTGGAAGGTATTTTGCATAGTACAAAAGGATTTGGGACTATAGTTGGTCAGACTAGGATTTGAACCCAGAACCTCTTGGAAGAATCATGGTACTCATCCAGTTAAGTCATTATATCTTACTGAGCACTATGCTATGATGGAATATGACCTATCTGCTATTGAGGCAGACACTATTTCAAAGCTCTTCAAGATTTATGTAGTCTCAATTGATAGATCTCATTGAGAGCATCCCTGAGAAAGTTTACTCTTGAAAAACCATCAGGCCATTGGCTTGAAAAATGCAATTTATTTTCCAGCCTAGACTAAAGTGCTTAGGAAAAATCTGAAAAAAATCATTTTTCAGCTTATTTCACCAGTCTGAGCCTTCTTTTATAGTATCTGATAGTTCTCATAAGCTGTTTTTGAGGTAGGAAGTTAGCAGTATTTACTTATTCTTATCTATATATCCTCAAAATATGATTGTATTTGATACATTCCAAGCAAAACCTTTGTGTGTAATAGGAAAGGCAATAAAAGGTTTTGTGAATGATGTTATACCCTCAAAAGGTTTTGTGTGTGATGAGAAAGACAATATAAGGTTTTGTAAATGATGTTATACCTTTAAAAAGTCTATATGTCATTTCTTACTCAATTGAATGTTTTTCCAGCTGTTATAGTCCATCTTATTCTTTGGATGGATTATATAAATCAATATGTAATAACTATTTTAAGCCAATTTGCTGATGGACCAGGGCCAACATGAGGCTGGGAGGTTGACAGTATAGGCTACCATCCAAGGCCTGCTCAAGAAGCATCCCATTTCAGGACTGCCCAGGCACATAGGGAACACCACTGCATTGACCAACCAGTACAAGGAGAGGTGTATGTGGGATATTTTGAAGGGTTAAAGATGGTGTCCACCAGGGAGAGAGATGGAGGTGACACAGGGGCAGTGCCACCAGGAAAAGCACACAAGAAGGGGCAGAATAGCACAAACATTGCACCAAAGATCTAGGAGCAATGGTGACAAGTGGCAGGAGCTGTGACAAGGTGAAATGGCAGCTCTGGGGAGAGGGAGACAGCAAGGAATGACATAGTGAGTGAAGGTGGCAGAGTAAAATGTGAATTGCAAGATGACAGCATGGACACAGTTGTGAGTAGGTACATTCAAGAGAGGTCATTGAGTGCATTCCAATGAGGGTAAGACCATATGGAATGAGGGCAAAATGGTTCTGGAATGAAGGAAATTGGCATTGAAGTCAAAAGATGGAGGGATTTGCAATTTGCACAATGACAAGCACAGCATTCCAGGTGTGTGATAGCTCATTGGAAAGCAGTTGATGAGATGAGCAGGGCATCAGCCATATGGTTGAGGGATTTGGATGCAGGCTTAATTCCTGCCAGACCTTTTAGCTGTGTGGTCCCAGGTTCAAACCCCTGAAGATGCATTTCTTTGGGGGCTACTGGTGCATGAAGCATGGTTGCTTAGCAATAATCTTGGGTGACTCCAAAATGGTTGTATGGTCCTGTTTGGGTCTCAGGTGGTTTTGAGCACACTAATCACTGCTACCTTCTGGGGTTAAGCCAGCTTTCAAGTGCCCAGGGAGAGATCTCCTAGGCTAGCATGGGTAAATTACTCAGCCATGCAGCAAGTCATGTAGTGATGTCACACTGTAATGGTGTGACTAAGCTGTGTGCTCTGCCCAAGTCCAATATACTGGCTGAAGGTGGTGGTGCTCCCTTGGTAAAGGAGCTTAATCTGGAGTATATCTCAGGCCATTACTAGAAATAGGGCATTATAAGAGGGGGATTTTGGGAGAAAATAGTCTGATCTGGAAGTGTGCTGAAAAAAGCTGGCCAGAACAGGATACTCCCCACTGGTCTGCTTTGGCATAGTTCCAGTAGTTAGTAGGCATAACCCAATCTCTGGATTGAGGGTGTTGGTTGTTAGCTGGCCAATGACCCCATGTCATGTACCTCTGGGGTAACCTCAGGAACCAATCTGGTAGCAGCACCTGCAAGGTGTAGAGCCCAGACAGTTAAGCATGGGGATCTGGGCCTTGATGGTATAACTGAACTAGCTGCTGGGTAATAGAAAGTGGCCCCAGGGTAGTGTGACCTGGATCAAGCCATGGGCCATAGCAAGGGATGTCAGAGAATGCTCCCTTGGCTCAAGAGGACTAAATCCTACACTGGTCAGCCTGATACAGTTAAAATAGTCAGGTTCTGGCTCAAGTTGATTCCATGTTGCCCAAAGGGGTAGGGGTGCCTGCAAAAGACTCCATAGATAGGACTGGTGGGGTTGAGGCCATCACAGGACTCATCCCCATCCAACTCCACCTCTTTAAACTTGCAAAGAGGTGCTCACTCCATTTCCACACCCTCCTCCCCTCCCCCCCCTCATACTCCTAATGTGTGACATTGACCCTCTAGACACATACTATACCAAACAGTGCTCAATGGCACTCAATTATGTCTCAGATGCCCAACTGGTCACAGACCAGTTCCAGTGTCTCCACCCTAGTGCCAAACCTGGCCAGTGTTATGAACCAGCCTAGCACCCCTCACTGTAACATCACCTGCAATGCCTTAGTCCACAAGCTTGGACTTCCCAATGCCTCCTACCACACCACTCAAGATACAGGTATACCAGATGAAGATTCCAGTTGCTATTGTAATCAAGCTTTCACTAACTGTTGCCTTCCTGGCCATGCATCTCTATTCTCAGAAGACTGGCCAACACCTGGACCACTATTCTACTCTACCAATTGTATGATGACTGAAATCCTCTGCATCACTTGGGAGAATGCTCCCTTCACCCATGTCTTCAATCCCAACAGGTTATATGTTCAGATGATCCACAATAACTTTGACTCCACCTGGGCACATGGTTGGAAGATGATTCCTTATGCTGGAGAGCTGATTGTATTCCTCCACCCCTACATGATGTATCTGTCTGAGGTTGTTCCTCATATCATCAAATATGAAGTCACTCATGGACTCTACTTTTGAGAAGTAGAAGTCTATTGCCTCGATCCTAACTCCAATGAACCTCTGGCAATCCCTCCCTGTTGATCACAGCTTCCTCTGCTCTACAGCATTGACTCCAATGTCCCCAGCATTGATGACTCAGAACCCACTGTGGATCCTCCACCATACCCACCTCCCTACATCACCACAGACATCTCTTTGTCATCATCATCATCATCCTCACTGCATTGCAGCATGCTTGTCATTCATGAGTCAGATTCCTCTGACTCACCTCTTGTTGGGAACTTCTGTTCCCAGCTTCACCTTGTCACCAGACTCTTATTCTTCCAGCTCTGATGGACACCTCCACCCTGATATGGACTTGTAATATAAACCTAGTAAATAGTTTCTTTCCTATCCTTGCTACTACAGACTCTTCACCTTGTATCCCTGTATCCTGCCTGAACTCTGACTTGAATGATTTCCTTATCTAGCTAGTTTCCTTTCCTGCCTAGTTTCTATTAGTTTCTATCTCTGTCTTAGTTTCTATTCTTGTCACACTCTGCTCTGTAGCTATGCTTCTATTGACTCTTGGACTCATAGCATTACTTTGTCATAGTTACTTCTTTAGGACTTTAGAAGTAAAGCTTAAATAGCCACTCATGTACTGGAAGTGCAAGCTTCCTATATTTTCAAATTTCAAGTTATTGTTTACCTTTAACTTCTGATTGACATTAGTTCATGATCAGTGTGGTAGTAAACATTCTATTGGTCAAACTCTTGACTTATAGATGTTTGACCTCTTAAGTGTGCTTAACTGGACACTTGCCTTGCCACCTTCTTATTGTGATCCTTCTTGCTAGATCCTAGCACCTCTGTGAATCATTTAGTGAGATAGCCACCCCCTAGCAAAGCTTAGGTGACCAGTGATAAGAACCAACCTAACAGCCAGTGCCTGCTGGACTTGTTTAGCAATCAAGTCAAATTCATCAAGTGCCCTGACCCTTCAAAAGAAGGTGCCATGACACTACACATTTCCAGTGCCTCCTGTGCTTGAAACCTTTCTTTCTCCTCCCCCACCTCTTTAGTAGTAGCTACCAATGCCTCAGTTCCACCCAATTCCTCACTTTCCACTACCTCATCCTTTCTTATGTTTGATTCTTCTCCATCAGACATTCTTTCTTCCTCTGTACACCCCTGTGGTGAAGTTCTCTCTTCAGATGTAGAATCTTATGCCCTACACCTCAGCCTCTTTTCTTTTATTTCTCTTGCTTCTTCTCAAAATGTTTCTTCTATTATTGTCTTCATGGACTCTATCTCTTCTGCCAAAAGACTTTTCCCTTATAGCCCCCATAGTGCTCATCAAGACTCTATTGTGGTCACTCCTCTCCTCCACTGGTGGCTCTCCTCCCCTCTCAACCATGTCCACTTTTGGTCAATCCCATCATCAGCCAAATTTTTTTTTTAATCCACATTTATTGCTGCAAACATTATCTACCACAAGAGCAAACTCTATCTATGACAAAAGAGTGTATGATAGCAGTCCCAATGGTGAAAGAGAGAAAGGAGAGAAAGAAGGAAAGAAACAAAGAGAACAAAAATACAGGTGCCCAAAACAACATGAATGAAAGACAAACTGATCACAGCAAGGCAGTCTATGGCCAGGAGAAGGCACACCAGAGAAGGTTGGCATAGTGTGATGCATTAACCCTTATGACCCCCAGGAGAGGCTTTCTTGGCCTCTGTGTCACATTGGTATCTACTATAGATCCAGTTGCAGTCAAAGCAATAATGCCAGTAGGGGCACTGGCAGTCATTAGAGGAGTGGGTGCCTGAGCAATTGAGGCACCAGGGAGAGTGAGGGCAGGGTTCACCTGCTGAAGTGAGGGGGTGAGGGGGTGTCACTTTGGGGTTGCCTTTGCAACACCTGGCCATAGAGCAGTGAGAGGCCTTGGAATGAGGACCCCCACAGAGTGGACACTTGGGTGTGTAGGTGCAGCAGGCATCAGAGGAATGACCCCAGTGCCAGCAACACTGACACTGAGATGTGCTGGTATAGGTGTGAGCACCCTTGATGAGACAGGACACACTATTTATCATGATACACCTGTTGATGAGAGAGGCAGCAAGGGTACTGCACTGGGAGTCAACCAAATCAATCTACATGGTGGTAGTATCAGACTTGGCAGAATTTCAGATGACATGCATGTGGTGCACATCAGAGGTAGGGAAGAAAGGAGAGGCCAAGGCCTTAGTCTTGGCTTGATCAGCCATAAGTGAAAACCCATCAGCTGAGTAAAATGGGACATCCACAATCTTGATGAAGGATTGGGACATGGGGAGGGTGATGGAGGTGCTCTTGAGCACAGATGGAAGCAAGGCAGTGATGGTATCAAGGTCTGCCTGGGATGAGACACCACTTGTAGAGAGGGTAATGACACTGGAGTGGAAGTAGCCAGAGTCAATGGTAAGCACTGACTTGGCCCAAGCAAGCACTTGATTAAAGCACAAGATTAGAGACTGGAAAGAGACTCAAGCACTAGCTAAGTTGCTAGCACTGGTGTCTAAAAAAAATTGCCACCAGGTGGGACCCTAGGTGGCAAAGTATGGCTTATGCCATGTGGAAGGGGGGCTAGGGCCAGAGGGGCTAGGTTTGATGTCACACAAGGGAGGTCTGGGCCTATTGTGTGGGGGCAGAGGGGCACATAAAGGAGGTCTGGGCCTGTCACATGGAACAGGAGTCATAAGGGGGGGCTGGGAAGGCACTGGTGCCTGGGCTGAGGGTTGGGAAGCAAATGCTGGTTGAGCATCTGCCATGGCTGAGTCAGCTGTTCCATAGAATGACACATGTTGGGCATGCAGTTTGCATGCCTCAATAAGTAGAGCAGTAATGCTATCAGCTGGGAGGGGAATGTGCCAAGCTGAGGGTGGAGTGCAGTTGGCAAATAAATTCTTGGACTCCAATGTAAAAATGAAGTCACAGAGGGCAGCAAAGAGGTGAGAATCAGCAGGTGGGACTGGATCTTCTGCTTTGTTAAGAGCCTGGGACAGTTGCATGAGGATGCCTGAGGCAGTTTCTTCCTCTTTATCATTGACCTTGACAGGGGCAGAGTCAGAGGGGAGGGTGGAGGGAGCAGCTTTGGGAGTCTTCTGCTTGAAAAGAGGGGAGACAGAGAGGTCTAACTCCATGTTGGAAGAGGACCTACTCTGGAGATGCCCAGTAGCATGCCTGGATGAAGATAAAGGGAAAAGGGTTTTCAGCTTGAATATTTCCCTAACCCAGGCTCATCCAAGGGGAGTCTTGCAGCCACTTGAGTTTGGCCAAGAGGAAGGGGGAGGAGGGATATTGAAACCCTCCAATGAAATATATGGAGGCTGAAATGATAAATCTGACCAACTCAATAAGGTCAGCTGTTGGTACTGAGGGGTCTCAGGGACCTCAGACAAGTCAAGGGGTTCAAATTTATTTCTTCATTTGCCCATAGTACTATGAACAACCAACCACAGAGAGAGATGGTAGTTGTTGCTGGAAAAGGAAGGTGATCATCAGCCAAATGGTTTGTACACCTCCAAGTGCATCAGCTAGCAAAATTCCTCTATCTCCCAAACATTAGATACCAGTCCTACTGTACATCCCTTGGCTTTGTTTGCAATTACTATACTCAAAAGTGCCTTGCCCACTGGAGAACACTCATGAAAAATCCATCTCATCATGGTCACTCATGGCTTCATCTACTCAACCCAGTTGAACAACCTCTTGAGCCTAGGTACACCAAAGGTGGAACTTGGCTCAACTCACCCTTCAGCCAAGACACCCAGCTATTATTAGATAGCAAACATATAGTGAATAAGAGGTTACCTTTGTAGACATTAAGTACATGTTTATTTGTTAGTTAAATCTCTGCCATAGAGTATACCACATATTTCCTAATATGGCTACATATATATAGCCCTGTCCAACATTGCACCACCTCAGACTCGTATTCAACAAGTGCTGAGGTGAGCCTGTCATTTTCCTGCTTGTCTTCTCTATGCTTACTTATTCCTTATGTAGCATTTTCTTACAGGTAGCTATGATAATATATAGACTTGTATTTAATGAGTGCTGAGTGTTCTCTTACAGGTTATGGGCCCTGCCCTTTAATATACCTATTCATTTCTTCCCTATTTTTGAACCTTACCCCCACTCACACTCCCTCAATATGTCTGCCCTTGGTGACCCCCTCTCTACTGTCCCAATGCTTGAAGAAAATGGGACAAACTGGCTCTTGTTCTCCCTCAAGTTCAAGTGAATGCTACATGGCAAGCAGCTCTGGGGCCATTTCAATGGCACCAAGCTACAACCTGTTTGTACAAGTGCTGCAAAACCCCCCACACCCTCTGGTCCACCTCCAAGCCCCAATGCAGACTCCAAGGCAGTGGCTCAGACAGCCACACAGGCTTCAACCTCATCATTGCCACAACCTGCCCCAGCAGCCTCTCAACCCCCACTTGGCACTGAGGAAGAGATCGAGAAATGGGACCAGAACAAAGCAATAGCCCAAGCACTACTGGTTCAACAGCTACCCAACATGGTCTTTCTCATCACAGAGCAGTTCACAACATGCCACAAAGCTTGGGAAGCTTTGACCAAAGAATTCACATATTGAAGTGCTGTGAACAAAGTGGAGATGAAAGTCAGATTCTTTGATGCCAAGTGTCCAAAGGATGGTGACATACAGGCATTCCTAAATGATCTAAACTACAAGAGGACAGAGTTAATGAGTATGGGGATAGTTATCAGCAATGAGGAACACATCAGCACAGTCCTAAAGGGATTACCCTACAACTTAGCTATTTGGGTGTCAAACCAACTGTCTCAAGCCTCCCTACACCCACACCTAAACCATACTATACAACCTCTGCAGCTAGCCTGTATAGTGGCTGATGAATGGAATCAAATTCAGATCCACCAAGCCAACCACTCATGAGCCAGCAATGCAAAGTTAAAGACAGAATGTTAGGTTGGTCCTTATCACCGGTCGCCTAAGCTTTGCTAGGGGGCGGCTATCTCACTAGATGGTTCGCA
>JAEUWQ010001801.1:0-13248 GCA_018524765.1 Podaxis sp. AQ799166
GTTCCTTTTGCATCCCATATCGACCAAACTGGTACGTTCTACTCTCTTTCCTCAAATGCTACCCGTGTTCCTATCAATATGGCCCATCCAGAACACGATCTCGATGTCGTCGTGACTGAACAAGGTCTTGCTGACCTTCGTGGCCTCGCACCGCGTGAACGTGCACCCATCATCATTGAAAAATGCGCGCACCCCGATTATAAGGATATGTTGCACGAGGTAAGTTCTCACACCACCTCTCTCTGACCGGTGGATTTATTCACATTGGTCTGTGATCCTGTAGTATTATGATCGCGCTTTACACGAGTGTCTTGCCCGTGGGATGGGTCATGAGCCACATATGCTCCGGAATGCACTCAAGATGCATATCAACTTTTTGGAGAAGGGCACGATGAAGGTTGACAAGTGGGATTAAGGGGTGTTTAAGTCATTATTGTATAGTGTGATATAATCTGGAGGTCTCAGAGTAATAAACCTAGTATTAACGGCGAGATTCACGTGTGCAAACCAGCTGCCAGTTGAACTCCATAATTTATAGCGATATCGTGCGCCCTCACTTCCCCGTCCCCTATCACGACGAGTACAGTTCAGGCCTAGGGTATAACAGTCCAAGAAACTTCATTTAGTGGCTTTGGTACCAGCGATTCTGATCTTATCTCATAGCCAAAACACTCCTCGCAATCCTGCACCTGCGAACCCAAGGTCGACCATTCCGAAATTTACTGATGTTGCGAAAGACTCGTGGACAAGATCGCAAATGGGCGCCGCGATATCCCTCACACCCCTACCATGTGCCTTGCCCAGTACGCCCATATCCTCCCTCGATTAACCAAGAGTAAATGTGTGAGGCCTCACGCTGGTGCTCTGTTTTGCCCGGTGAAATATATGACCGTTTGACTGACTAGAATGCTGGCGTGGTACCTAATGGGACGGCTTAATATTGATTTACAACGCGATAAAACCTGGGTCTTGTATAGTGCCCAATCAGTTAGCTAATCTCTGCTCATAACCGTTTCAAACCTCAAGTTGACATCACCACTTGCGCCCTTTGACAATGAATATCCCATTCTTTTTACCCGGGAGAGAAGTCCTGAACATGCGCTCTGACGCCCGCGGGGGGCAAATCTGTGACAGAGTTTGTCCACCTAAGTCACTCGTTGAAGAGGCGAAGAGGTGGTAGTAAGTGACAACGATGCGAGGTGTCAGCGTCCGTCTGACGAGGCTTCGATCCAGGTGACAGGCGCGTAAATGGGACGTGGTGACGACGAAACGAGGGGTTTTTAGAGTTCGATATAGAAAATAAAGTGGGCGTCTTATCCACTACTTATCCTGTAGATACGTGCTCGTATTTACACCGGAATGTACCTACAGTCAGAAGCAGTCAAATGGAGAAAAGGACTTTGGTTTTATGACGATTACATGAGCAAGGGTGAGAAACGAGAGTGAGGGGATCGGTGGAAAACGGAGTGGAATGGAGTGAACATGGCAGTTGAATGCCTGTCCTGCTCGACATGACGTCGCGGCCGAGAAAGATCGAGCATAAAATTTGAAATAAATGGAAACGGAGAGAGAGAAAAAGGAAACTTATCTACAGTACCAAGAGTTTTATGCGTCCGTCGAGTTCGATGTGCGCGTCGGGTGCACCGGCTCTGCCGGTTATACTTGGTGTGAGTCCAGGGGTCGCCAGGGCAATCTTGAAATTGCCGCTTTTGGTGAACGTGGTTGGAAACAGTGTTGTCGAGTGCTCGGGGCATCGAGTAGGTGAAAGGGAAAGTGGCGAGACGAAGAGGGAACGTCGGAGCTAGTGGGGAGAGGGTGATGGATGAGCGTTTACGCACAGACGGCGCCTGATCTTCACATGGTCAGAAGCAGTCAACATTCTCCTTCAGTCGCTCCCTACATGGATTTATAACCAATCCCTGCAGTTAAGTTGCGTGGCACCAAGATATCCCGACATTCAATGATACTTACTTTGAAGCGGGAGTTATCTTGGCTGGGGTGCAAGCTCTTTGAAGACCATGACTATCCGTTCAGTTCAAACCCATAACCTCCCACATTCAGCCACATTCATGATTTGTAATGCTGGAATGAAACTCGGCAACCCCTTCTATGACAAGGATTTCTTCATACGACCCAACAGTGATTGAGACCTCTGATGTACTAGCATATGACCCGCTGAAGGGGCGATGGTGGCTGTTCAACGAAAAATGGGTGATGGATGGTGCGACTGCTTCCGTCAGTCACGGAGCTTCAAACAACCAAGGAAGAAACCACGACAGAACGTAGCACAAGGAACGCGAATATAGCGTCGAGATAGAATAAGGAATGGCGAACGAGCGTGATAGAGTAGAGACCGAAACTTGATGGCGTCGATATGCGAACCTTAGACTTGAGAACCAAAACTTAAAAGAGAGACGAGGTCAGATTAGCTGCTGTATACGACGAACACGAAAGTCTTTTATATGCCAGCGATGATGAGCAGAAGGCACGGGCTGTCAGAGTAAGTATGGCTACACGAAAGTGTCCACTGAATATACTAAAAAAAAAAATTAATGGCCAATGCTATTTTTGTAGAGTTTGAAAGTGTCGAATGCCGTATGTTACGAAAATGCTATCCTAAGTGCCCAAGACTGAATGACTAATGAGGAACAGAATACGTGCGGTGACAGACTGGCGAACGGAATGTCTAACATGCTTTGACGGCTTAGGAGGAGCGAGCCGGTTACCGATTTTACGGGCAGCCGGTTCGCTCTCTCCGCACCGCGATTCGCACTGTTGAAGAAGAGAGAAAACAAGTGAGGTTGAATAAAACTAAAAAGATTGGACTTATGCAATATATAGCTACATAGCATGATGATTTATTTGCAGGAGGAAGAAATTGGGCTGAGACCTGCTGGAGACGTCTGAATGTCTGCATTGATCATCACAGTGTCAAAGCAAGTTGGGAGAATCCTTGCTCCGCCCATGAAATATATGTAGACACCCATACACTATGATTGGGACGATCGAACACCTGGAAGAAAATCTAAGCTTTCGCATCTGTACAAATGCGCCCTCACGGACGGACGGGCGTCCATCAACTACAAGTTCTTCTGCACGGGGATCAATAAGGCGCTTAACACTGGTGGCATTGAAATACCGAACTTTGGAATTCTTCGCGTTGCCGAAACCCACAGAAGATAACGAGACAAGAATTTGATCTGTGGATTTACCGATCTCACTTTGAAATGTTAGACGCCAAACAACTTGACGATAAATATGTTGTCCCGTCCTGCAACGCGTTTGAACTGCCAAACGAGCGATCTTGACCTTCCAGCCCTCAGAAACGGAGAGCCCAATCTAACCAAAAGCTCTAACGAATCGCCACGCCCATTCCTTCAAAACGCTGGCTGTAGTTGCGACAGTGGCGCTCATCCTCTACTAGCATTAGTCTTAGATGGAAGTATCTTACACACACACCGAGTCCGATCGTCGATGCCAGCGGGCGAACATGATTCTTGGAACCTCCGGCATCACACCAATGTGTCCCTTCAGGCCCGAAACATGTCACTAGAGTGTGATCTCCCGAGTTGGGCTCCACCAGTGCACGATTCAACCACAGAAGCCACCAAAGCGATCCAAGTACTGAAGGTCATAGTCCTGAGCGAGTTTGAATTGTCAAAGGTGCCTCAGGGACTATTGTGAGTCGAGTATGGTATCTCACATTCTGACCGGCAGAAATAACTTTCGAGTTTCACTCAGTACGTCGAATACCTTCACTGATTCAAGCAACAAGTCCCTTTTATGTTACAGGAAGTGCCAAGGTCTCAGAAACAAAGTACAGCGGAGAATCCTTCTCATCCCTCACCTCCTTTCTGTACCAGAAGGGATCATTATGTGGCATAAGAAAATACAACAATAGGCATACTGAATACACACCACCACACAGCCGCAATCTGTCGCTACCACGCTACCAATACCTCCGACCATATGTCACCCATTTCAGGTCTTCGGATTTCAAACCACTATGTTCAAGTAAGAGTTCCTTGGCTTCTCGGTCCTTGACACCCTCCCTTATGTGTCCCACCGACATGTCCTGATTTCGGATAACGCGAGCAAGTATAAACACCGACTGCCCCTGATATCGGACGGGGAAAATGTCCTTGACTACGCGGGGTGACAGGTCGTCCTTTTCAAGTAAGTCGAGGAGGAGATCGCCCAACTCTTCGTCCTCGCCAGAAATGCCATACTTTGCCAGCCAAGCCCGAGTTTTGGGATCAAATATCATATAACCAGCCCATTTCCCCATAGCTGAAGCAAGAAAGTGAATAAGGTGGCAGCGGCATCAATGCATTTTGTGACCTACCGCACTTTGATGAATGAGAGAATGGAAAATGTTGATAATATTAAGGAGTACTGCGCACGGTATGAGTACGGTTAAGGGACAGGTTGTGAACTCACGAAACACGACTCGAGGAAGGGGGTAGAGATTGTGGCGAACTTCAAGGCGCGTTGGTCCGACGCTGACACTGCATTTATTGAGAATTTATTGAGAAACAAGTCACGTGAGCTCCGTGGGGTTGTTCAAGGTCCGGGGCCGCTAGGGCCGCTCCCCAGCTTGGCCCCACCGAAAGCCCAGACTCCTGCACATACTTTACAACCCGACTGGAAAAGATGTGAGGCAGCATGAAGTGGTGCTTTGCAGCAGAATCTCAAAAGAACGAGGCTCCCTATCCTACATATGTGCATTGTTGTATCATCGGTCAACCTGATTATACCACGGTCGGAATTAGGCAACGATCCGGTCAACGAACATGCCGGTTCAAATCCCAAACCGTTTTGTTTCTTTCTTAGGAATAGAGAAATATCTTTCTAGACCCCTAACCTTGCTTCAAACCGGAATATGTACTGTTACGATTGTCTCAATCATACGTCATTGGGACCCTGTCGCCGAAGCGAAAACTCCTGATTCTACCCCTGCGGTGACGAATGATGCATTACACTGATGTTACTTATGCGGTTAGAAAGACATTTAAGCCTACCAGAACTATCCCTCCCTTCAGATTTTCCCCACAAATCTCAAGTTCTATTTGTAGCAGCCGTGATTGAGGTACGTGTTTGGTCTTCTGTTTTCCTGTGGGAGCAGACTAGGGGTTACGCTAGGAGGAGTGAAACCGTGACATAGATAGTTCTATTAGTAGAACACCCTTTAGACTACGCTTCGAGCGTCCCTATTAGCTCAGGCTAGGTAGAAATTCCCCTACGCGCCTTAAGACTTGTAGGAGAGTATAAAGATCGCGTATATGGAATAGATAGATAGACTACTACAATTTCCCCGCATAGACTTTACTGTATCCTTTCATTCTTTATCTCAATCGTTTATATCCTTCCACGTTACGACGCGCCATTTCCCTCATCGAAGTCGCTACCTTCCCTACGGCTCCTACCGCCCTTTTGACGAACTTCTCCGAGCTATGACAGACCGTCCCCTCCTGGGTTGGTCAGCGCTTGGAGAAATTGGCTTTAGAGAGGGATGGTAGAGGCCCCCATTTTGAAGCTTCTTATTACGGGCCCATCAATAAGATGGCCAACTGCCTCTTTTCCGAAGAGTATTTCAGGGTGAAACCTCAGCCCACAATGAGGCCGATGTTGAACGTCGACTGGGAAGTATACCCGGACGAAGAGCAACCATTGGCTGCGGCGGAAAGAGACCATTCATGGGACTCGTACTCGACCCCGGTTGACTCCAGGGCAGAAGTTTTTATCCCCGATTTTCTCATCGTCCATGTCGATACCCTGGGTAAAGTTGGAGATCCGAGAGGTGATAGGGTGTTGGTGTGCATTGAAGTCAAGAAGGATCACCGAGACCGACACGCAGAGCGTCAAATTCGGAATTATATCAGGATTCTCTGGCAAAGGAGCAAAAAAGATACCTTCCGAGGTATTCTGGTAGCGGGGGAGACTACATATGAATACACATACAAGCAACGAGTGGGAACTCCAGGGGGAAGGGGCCATCGAACTCACATAGGTCTGGAGATGGTGCTTACCAGGATAGCAAACAAAATTAAGGCTGGGCTGCAAAGGAGGGCTGATAGGAATAATGCATCAGGAGAAGAGGTCAGGTCAGATGACTCTGACTCTACCGATACAATCTCGGGGCACACGGTTAGCTCCACAGATACCGAAGAAGAAGTTGATGTGCTCGGACCGGTGGAAGGGGAGGGCGGAGATGACCTGGCTGGAGGGGATGAGGTAGAGGACGAGAGCGGGAACGGGATGCATGAGTAAGGCGACAGTGACCAATTAGCTAGTGGATTCCGGAGGCGATTCTCACGATATACGTATTTTGCTTGTCTTGTCCTTCATACTTAGTAAAGATAGAAACTAGAAATAAAAGCGATGCTCTAACACGCCTTGACGCGGAGGATAGCAAAGGGGCTAAGGGACCCATTCTATCTGAAAGCGGCAAGAACACCACAGACTGGTGCAATGTTTGAACGTCCATAACCTCCCTCAAGATTGTCACGTAGCCATACTGCCTTCAAGCACGCTGCACCGAAGCTCTGATAGAGCTCAATCAACAGGACTTTTGCTTCATCGGAGGATAAGATAGCGTAGCAGCTGAATAAGCTGACTTCCCTTTACACGGGTACAAATAACGTGCTCCTAGTTCGAGACGCTTTCAGATAGATTATCGATCTCTAGATACAGAGTTGCTCGATTCTCGAATATCCTGTCCTCGCGCCATTTTCGCACCCTCCCACCTGCACCCTTAGTGACAGCCCTACAGCTACTTGGCATCTACTTCGCATTGCCAGCTTGGCCCATCAATCTCGTTAGACTCCAGCGGATCGTTTGCATCCCTGCGAGGCCCTTCTCGACCTTTCAGCAAAATCTCCTCCTGCATGCCAAATCATGCAACCTGCTCCTGGGTCTTCTGCAGCCTCAGAAGTAGCACACACTGGACTAGGAAATCGCGTCGTTGCCCTCGTCGAATCCACCCATCCAGACAACACAGGCAAGAATGCCCCCGAAAATGACGAGTCCCGTGCGATCGCCCGTCACCTCATCGGGTTCTCGTCAGAGGAGGACCAGGCTGATAGACTCCCGAAGAGTCTACTGCCACTTCGGAGTGGTATCGGTAGCGTTGCGAACTCTATCGTTGGTGGGCTTGCCGAGGGACCGTTTGAACAGGTCAGGTGTGGACAGAAGCCCTTCAGTGTACGTTGTTACGATGGTCGTCATTCGGAGAAGAATGTTGGTTCTTCTCCCAGATACCTTCCTCCGTTCTTTGACTCTGGCAAATTGGCATTTGCAATTGCGAACAGCATCCGACTCTCTCCGGAAGGGTGAGCTCGTGTATTTGTACGTTCCCGCCTGGTTTCGATGATTTACTTCCCATCTACGTGTTCGTGTAGACTGGGCGACCTACTCGCACCCCTCTTTGGCCGGTAGATTTACTGACATTGGGCTGTGATCCTATAGTACTATGATCGCGCTCTACACGAGTGTCTTGCGCGCGGGATGGGTCATGAACCACATATGCTCCGGAATGCACTCAAGATGTACACCAACTTTTTGGAGAAGGGCACGATGAAAGTTGACAAGTGGGATTAAGGGTGTTTAAACCATTGTTACCATATAACCTGGAGGGCTCAGAGTAATAAACCTGGGGTTGACCGCAAGGCTCTTCTCTAATCACATGTGCAAACCAAGCAATGGCTGTCAGTTGAACTTTATAGCCTAAATTATAACGTCTTCGTCTCCCATCACGGCGAGGATAGCTCAGGCCTATAGACTTCGTCTAGTGATTTTGATACCAGCGGTCCTGATCTTGCCTCAGGGCCAAATGCTCCTCGCAATGCTACACCTGCGAACCCAAGGTCGACCATTCTGAGATTTACTGATGCTGCCAAAGACGCGCGGATAAGATCATAAATGGGCGCCGCGATATCACCTGCACCCCTGCTATGTACCTCGTCCAGTATGCTCACATCCTCCCTCGATTAACAAAGAGTAAACGTGTGAGGCCTCACGCTGATATTCTGTTTTTCTCGCCGAAATGCATCACCGTCGGACTCGAATACTGGCGGGGCTCGCAATGGGACAGCTTAAATGTTGATTCTCGTTACAATGTCACGAACGTGCGTCTTGTTATAGTGCCCGATCAGTTAGTTACTCTCTGCTCGTAACTGTTTCAAAAATCAAGTTGACATCGCCATTTGCGTCTTCTTTTACAATGGATATCTCGTTCTTTTACCCGAGAGAGAGGTCCCGGACATGCTGGGAGACTCTGACGCCCGCGGGGACAAATCTGTAACAGAATTTGTCAACATAAATCGCTCATATCCTTCTGTCACAATTAGTTAATATTCTCCTTCAGTCACGACCTACATGGACCTATCAACTAATACCTGCGGTTAAGATGCATGGCACCACGATATCTCGATATCAAATCGATACCGACTTTGAAACGGAAGGTATCTCAGCTCGTGTGGAGCACTTGGAAGATCATTACTATCCGTCCAGCGACCTCAAACCCATAACTTCCCATGTCCAGCCACTTTTCATGATTCGCAACACCAGAATGAAACTCGGCAACCCTTCCTTTGACAAGGATTTATTCATACCACCCAACAGTGATCGAGACCTTTTGACTAACAAGGCTCCAAACATCTTCTCATAGTGGACCCGAGCAGCTCTCGCGCCGACTGCTCTCGATTTTACAGCGACCCGCGGCTCTAAGCCTGGTTACACCAGAAACGACACAATATTACTGCTTCCTTTAGTTGGTTCCTCTTAATCACTTACTTCGATCACCTCTTGCATTCCCCATTTACAATGCAGGTATTTCCTCGATAAACTCCCAAGACCACTCTTTCCCTTGTGTGATCCCTATGAGTATTCCCTGTTTTGGTGCATCTGTAAATCACTCCACTGGCATCAGGCATCCTCCATGGCGCTCATGACTTCGTAATCTACAACCCAACCATGATTTCTTTCTTTAACTCGGGTAAAACGGGTATGTAGGTTCTGCGCCCATAATGAGCCTCTGCTTACGTCATTGCTAGTTCTACACCTCACAGAAAAGAGGATGATCGGTGCCGAGGCCGATTCCTCCGCTCGAGACCCCCCACCGAAATGCCACCCTGATACCCGCAAATCCTTAAGGGGACGAATTGCCAATTGGGCCACCAGTCCCCATCGCCATTGGAGAATGCTGTGGATCATGGGTCTCGCGGGAGTAGGAAAATCTGCTGTCGCTCAAACCATCGCTGAAGAATTCAAAGCATCAGGTCGTCTTGGCGCTGCCTTATTTTTCTTGAGGCTAAATGATCGAAACGATCCCGATCGTGTTATTCCAACGCTCGCTATCAAACACCCCGCGTATAAACGTATCATTACCCAACGCCTCGCCGATGACTCCACAATCTTCGAGAAGAATCGTCGCACTCAGTTTAGGGAGCTTATTATTGATCCCTCCCAGACCCTCGTAACCCAATACCCATCCACAGTCCAGCAGCCGCTATTAATCGTCTTGGATGGATTGGACGAATGTAACAGCAGGGAGGCTCAATGCGAGTTTATTGAGCTCATTAGCAGTCATGTTAGGGAGGTGAAGACATTCCCTCTCCTTTGGATGATATACAGTCGTCCCGAATGGCACTTCAGATACTTACTCTCTGAACCCGATTTTCAAGTTACATGCCAGCGCGAGGAGATGGCCATCGATGATGACGAAGCACGACAGGACGTTTCCCGCTTTCTTCATGACTGCTTTGGCACTATCCAACAAAAGTATCGGGATCACCTTGAGCCCGAGTGGCCAAAAGGCATATCTATGACAACTTTCCGCTGTTGCGTCTGGCCACTTTGGCTTTGTTGCACCATTATCAGGTTTGTGGGCAATACGCACACTGGCAATCCAAGTAAACAGCTGGATATTTGTAATCGTTTTCTTGGTGGTTTCGGGTTCCCCAGGGCCGTGAATCCATTGCACGCCCTTGACTTGCTCTATCATACTCAGCAATATTCCCGCTGACACTCTCCCGGCAACTTTACGCATCCTCGGCATGTGTATGTTATACCCTCGATTCACTCCCGTCCACCCACTCTCTGCACAGAACCTGGCCAATCTTATTTGCATTGATCGGGCCACTTTTTACCACTCGCTTGAAGGGCTACACTCAGTACTCAACATCCCTCCTGCAACAGATGCCCACAATAGCCCCATTCGTTTTTACCAAGCTTCGTTTGGGGATTATCTTAGTAACCCGGACTGATCCCGTGACTTCTGCATCACCAAATCAACGATGTTTTCCGACCTCTTTATATATTCCCTCCAGTGGTTGAAGCCTGCCCAATTGCGATCAGGTAAGAGACCATTTCCAGGCTAAATCATTCATCGGCAATGATAATTTATTTTCGCCTGCTCTAGATATCCGCTCCACCCCATGCCCAAAGATTGAATGAGCCCGACCACGGGATAGCCCAGGCAGAATCATCTCTACTTTGAAGAAATTTTCACTGGACGTCGAGTAGGATGATCGTCACCACATTTCTGGTAAAGACGTTACAAGGGTAGTTGCCGAGTTGGAACGCTTTGATTTCAACAACCTTGACACGATGCCGACAGGGTTCATGGATTTTCTTTCTTGGTTGTACAAACTGGTGCTCATAATTCATCCTCTCATTAGTATCTGTCCACTGAATACTGAATAGGGCAATCAAAACAAGTCACTCATTCGAGTGGATAAACCTGGCTCGTCCATCACCTTCAAGGGATCCAAACCCCTTTACATCAACTATCGAATCCCAGACCTAACCCAGTATGTTTCTGCTTATGGCTTGCCCACAAACAGATTTCAGGTGGAGTGTACACTTCACCTTCAACTGGGTCTGGCTGGCAATGCCCGTGATATTGTGATGAGTCTTAGGCAATGCAGCCTCCTGAAAATGATATCCGATTCACTCCCCTATCACGTGACCTGTGTCGAGTATAATCGTGAGTCGTTGCAAACACTTCAGAGACAAATAAGAAATGGTCTTTATGTGGCTGGTAACATGGCCGGGGATGTGAAGCGCTGGGGAGAGTGACCACTGATGACGACTCCCACAGTCAGTTCTGGAACGCCTTAGCATGTATCACTTAAACTATATGTAGATGTGCGTTCACTGTAACTGAGATGACAAGGCCTGAGGGACAACGTTAAGCTTCTTAACCTGCACAAGTGCACTTGCACTGATGGTTAGGCGCCTGTCAACTACAACCTCTACAGGCTGAGCGAGTCAATAAGGCGCTCGACACTGGTAATATTAAAATGACGGATGATGGGATTTCTTGCATTGCCGAAACTTACAGAAGATAACGAGACAAGGATTCCACCTGTGGGATTACCTATCCCACTTTGAAATGTTAGACGGCAAACAGCTTGATGATAAACACGTTGTCTCGTCCCACAATCGTGCTTGGAACGCCAGATGAACGACCTCAAGCTTCAACCGCCAGAAACAGAGAGTCCAATCCAACTAAAAGTTGTTATAAACCGCCACGCCCATTCTCCTTCGAAACACTGGATAAAGTTGTGACAATGTCGCTCATATACCGCTAGCATGAATATCACATACGCACTGAGTCCGATCGTCGGCTGGCACAGACGAACATGGTTCCTGGAGCACCAAGTACCACTCCAGTGTGTCCCTTCAAACCCGAAACACGCCACAGAGAAAGTTGATTAAAAAAAAACACGCCACCGAGGTATGGCCCCATATAGCTTCCCAAGTTCGGCATCACCAGGACTGGACACGACTCAGTCACTGAAGCCAAGAAAGCGACCCAAGTATTGAAGGTTATAGTCCTGAACGAGGTGAAACACATACTTAGTCTGAACTGTTAAAGTCCGGAACGGTCATCAGGGATCGTTATGTATTGAGTACGGGATCTCACATTCTGACCGGCACAAAAATGGCTTTTGGGTTTCACCAAGTGCGTTGAATACCTTCATTGACACAAATCGCAAGTCCGCGCGAAACCGAGCAGCGGCGTGAACTGGACCATCCTGTGTGCCTATATCCAAGTGTCTCTTCATCGTCGCACAAGCGCCTAATTCACAGAGAATAAAGTTATTCCAGAAAGTCCATGGATTTGCGTCCCTTGCCGTCTCACCATCACCCTGTTTTCCAAGTTACGGGTCCACGGTAATGAAGTGGGTCAGGCATTTGAATTCCACGACGCGGCATATTCGGGCCCATATCAGCCCTCAGAATGGAGCCTGCAGGAGCAAAATCAATTTGCAGACCATCAATTAATTGAGAAAAAGCCCTCGGAAGTGGTGAAAAAGAGGTTATTTATCGTGTCGCAGGCGAACAATAACAGAATCATTGCACGTGTGACTGACGCGCCGACGCGAGACTTCTGGTATGCCTCGTGACTAGACTCGAGGCAGATAAGTTTGGAATCATGCTTCGCAAATCATCTATATACGGTATACACCATCATCTCCCTTTCAAGACGTTGTCAAAGAGACAGCATACAAGGTCCGATCCTGGGCGTTATTGAACATTCAAGCTCCATTCTGTGCATCAAAAGGGATAAAATTGCATTGTGGAAGGTATTCATAGGACGGCAGAAGACACGACACCGCCCATACTCTATGTATGTATGCATGTATGTAACGTTGAATGTGTTGAAGACCAAAAACCCAAGGGCAACAGACGTAACAGTGAAAAAAAAAAAAAAACACAATCCACAAATGTGATAGCATGTCCTTGATTTGGATGTTCCAAGATACAAAAAAAAGAAGAGAAGCCAAAAAAAAAAAAAAAAGATAAACCTGGTACCAGTGCCGACATTCATGTCACACCACGACAGGCTCGCCAACCCAATCCTGCAAGCAGACGCCACGAGTGACACACCGCTCCGCAACGGCTTTCCAAAACGATACCAGCGCCCGCCCAAATTCCACCTCATCCGCATTCTGGCTCGCCGATAACGTGTCCCAGACATTGAATCTCAAAGGATGCTGGGGAAGAGGCATACGCTGAACACGTCGCATGAGATCACTCTGCCAACTCATATCACGCACAACGCGGAGGTTAGGGAAGGCCTCGGTGCGGAGTAAGGATTTCATTTGTTCCGCAAGCCTGAAAAAGGGGGCATGCCCTTTGGTGGAGCGATTCGAAGGGGATACCCTGTTAGGATGCCTGACGAGGAACAAGTCGAGGTCGTCGAGCAAACGTTTGTTCATGTCCCTGATACCAATAAGT
>JAEUWQ010001351.1:0-12688 GCA_018524765.1 Podaxis sp. AQ799166
CGGCGGGCGAGGGACGAAGCGGGCCCGGGAGGAGGTGCGCATACTTCTCCATCGTGAATTGTAGGATGCTTAAAGGTACCAGGACGACGCAAGCAAGAAACCAGAGATGAAACTGAACATTCCGGATATCTTGAAAGTCGTGCTCGTGGATGACTGGGAGGCCATCACGAAGAATAACCAGGTCTGTCGCATTTTTCCCTCTCCTTGCAGCATACTTGACTTGTGTCTATGCACAGCTCGTCTCCTTGCCACGTTCTCCGACAGTTCAAGAGCTGCTAGAACAGTGGCAAGAATATATGCTCAAACTCGACCCAAAACCGTCCCAGTAAGTCCCCCTCTCAAAAGCCCTCAATCAATCTCAAAAACTCACCCACGCTTAGTCTACGCGAACCCAAACTGGTCCTACCCACAATCGTCTCGGGGCTCACATGCTATTTCGACCGCTCCCTTGGCGCAAACCTCCTGTATCGCTTCGAACGACCTCAATATGCGAGCGTCCGCAAGCAATACATCACAGGCTCTCACGTTATCGTCGGACAGGAGAAGGAAATGAGTCAGATATATGGAGCGGAACACTTCTTGCGAATGCTTGGTGGGTCTCGCACCTCGATCCTCGTCTTTCAGCTACTGACTGGTCGTCAGTCTCACTCCCGCAGATGATTGCTTGCTCAACGCTTGACACGGAGAGCGTACATCTTATTCGGGACTATGTAAATGAATTACTAGTGTGAGTCTGTTTCTCCGCATGCTATACGACCCGGAATTGATGATCAATCGTAGGTGGATGTCGAACGAGCGTGAACGACTGTTCCTTGCGGAATATCCATCAGCAAGCCTACCCTACCAGAACGTGTCAAGATCATGAAGTTGAATTGTGATAGTACTAATGTATACTTATTCCTCCGCATGATCTGTTGGCCCCGTTGAGACCATCACCCATGTCAGCATAACAGGGGGGAAGCAAAAGTATATGTGTGAAACAGCAGTGATGATTGCGCAACCGGATTTATGTCTCACCGAAGACTTGCTTCTGCCAGGTCCCCCAAATGGTGAACAAGCCCCAACCTCGATGCCATTTCAACTTGGCTTCGTACGAACCTACACCGCGTAAAATGGTAACTAAGCAATTATCTAATGAAGGAGGAGATAAGACCCAGAAGCAGAATCCAAGGTATTTATATGCGAAACCTGACCTCTGTCCCCACATTCTCTTCTGCAAAATAGTCGCCAACCGCCCACCCAAGTCACTAAGGACGATGTCCTGCCTCGCCTTGGAGGCGGTCATCTCAACGAAGCTCCAGGATGTTATTAGAGGTCGGGATTCAATTGGAAGTCATGTAAGAGTATAATCGCCTTACAAGCGACATGCCTGACAACCGCTAAGCTGCAAAATTGGAGGAATGGGCTGTAAAAAGGCACACACCAAGACACGGGGCATAAGTAGAACGGCAACAAAGCAGAAGGCTTCCCAGTATTTGACCTGGCTTTAACCTTTCTGTCAAGTATTGTCAAAGAAACCTCCTTTCGGACTGTGCGCTTGCCACAGAAGTGAGATCAAGGGTAAGATATTGGCAGAAATCATAGAGACGAACAATGACACACCTAGTCCAACAACCATCATGTCAGCTTTTCTATACCAAGGAATAAAGAAAAAGGTTCCCTTGTCGTAGAAACACCGTTCAAGGTTACCATCCAATCCAACGTTCGCACAACATGCTGCTCAGTGTTGGTCCAACCTCCCACGAAGCCATGAGCGAAGAATCTCACCATAATCAACAGGACCGTTGTAACACAATCCACGACAGTATGTGCCTATAATCTGTTCAGAAGTCGGACTTCACACGTCTGACTAGGAGCAATCCAAAGGTGAACAGTAATGTACTTGTAGCAACTATGTTGGAAGAATTTAGTATCAAAGACAGAGAAGAAAAAAGAATAAACTTACGCCCGAAAAACGATGTCTTCCGTGTCTGCAATCTCAATAGTAACCAGCCAGTCCGACTCACTTGCAAGGATTAGCCCTTTAGGGTCCAGCCACTTATCAACCCCCTAATAGATGTCCCCAGAGTTAAACAGAACGCAATTAGTAAGAGAGCAAGCAAGGCACAGATTCTCTTCCTCCTTCCGGCATATGCACATGTACGGATTGCAAGCAGGCCTGCATACTCGATGAGAACTTCTCAATCTGAAAAGCAAAAAACTGCTGATGATGTTCGCCAATCAAAGACATTGGCAAAGGAAGGGAGGCTTACCAGCACGGTCAAGATGAGATATTGTGCCACCATTACACTCCTGCCAAATTCTTCTTGCATATGATCAATCATCAAGCACCACATGATATATGGCTATAGGTTAATTAGGAGATATCTGCAAAAGAAACAGATACATTTGAGCCACATCCACCCTCATCAAGTGAATAAATCTGGTAGTACTGCCGTGAGGAGCATCATGAATTTCCCACACCCACACCTGCACTCTACCACAGGGTGCCGCTACATGGTACCACTATCAAAAAGCAGTACTGGCATGTATTCAGAGGTAGTTAGGGCATCAAAGGATAGTGATCTGAGGTCAATGCCAGAGAAATTAGTGATTCAGTATACACATACATGATTAAGACATTATACAGGCATTGCTTCTACACTTTTTCAGTACTCTAGAGGGGCAGGGGACTGACATATATGGTTTATGAGACATACAACCCACCTACTGCATCTAAGTCCTTAATAGTAGTAGAATTCTACTGTTCCCAGGACCTTAATAGAAGTAGAATTCTAATGTTCTTAGGACCTTAACAGGAGTAGAATTCTACTGTTCTGGTGACCTTAATGGTAGTAGAATTCTACTGCACCTAGGACCTTAATGGGAGTAGAATTCTACTGTTCCTAGGACCTTAATGGTAGTAGAATTCTACTGTTCCTAGGACCTTAATAGGAGTAGAATTCTACTGCATCTAGGACCTTAATGGGAGTGGAATTCTACTGCATCTAGGACCTTAATAGGAGTAGAATTCTACTGCACTTAGGGTCCTAATGATAGTAGAATTCTACTGCACCTTGGACCTTAATGGTAATTGAATTCTACTATTCCTAGAACCTTAATAGGAGTAGAATTCTGCTGTTCCTAGGACCTTAATGGTAGTAGAATTCTACTGCACCTAGGACCTTAATGGGAATAGAATTCTAATGCATCTAAGACCATAATGGTAGTAGAATTCTACTGCCCTTAGGGCCCTAATGATAGTAGAATTCTACTGCACCTTGGACCTTAATGGTACTTGAATTCTACTACACATAGGACCTTGATGGTGGTGGAATTCTACTGCATCCAAGCCCTTAATAGTAGTAGATTCTATTGGTCCTAGGACATCAATAGTAGTAGAATTCTACTTGTTACATAGAGACAGTTTCTACACGTTGTCTCAGTGCGGAGAGATACTGTCCTAAGACAACCCAACACTATTAAGTTCCTGATGCAGAATGCCCATCTGTTCTCCTGAGAGAACTAGAGGCTGGTTGGAAATCTCACAGGGACTGCCTAGGGAGAGATACGACTTGTAAGGTCACAGGCTACTCTGTAGGTTTAGCTGTTACACCAGTTATCCTGTCAAGGCAGGTAGAGCTCTCACACAGCAAGAAGATAAAGCAGAAGACAGTCCTCACTATTCTCATGCTATGTACAAATGATCATAAAGCTAAGTTCTACTTACTTTATGAGCTATCTAAATATGAGAGCAATTGCTATTCTACAAGTCTTAAAGGAGAATCTTTGTAGTTACTTCAGTACTCTAAGTATAGTAGACCAAGCCCAAAGTAAGATGAGATCTACAGAAGGCAAGCTATTATTGTACATCATATCACTGAGCCTGAGTGCTAAACATAGTATGACTTTGGAAGGTCCAAGGTAAGACTGAAGTCGAAATGGAAGTCAAGTCAAGGCGATGCTTGGAGTCAGAGAGCAGAAATGGCAGTCAAGGGCAAGGAGACAGGGGTAAGAGAGGAGCATGGATGATGATGGAAACAAGAGGAGTGTAACATCATCCCCTTTGTATGATTGAACTCCAGATTGATCTACCTGTAACAGGTGTCAACCTCAGTGAGGCGTCACTTAGACTGGTTTTGAATAGGAACATTGTTAGTGGTGACATGTCACCCTTTGGTCTGCTTTGTGATAGGGTTGAAGGTATACTCGGTGGTGGTATTCTCTAATGCTCCATGATTGTGAGGAATAGGTCGAGGGATGAGGGTGAAGGTGTCTTCATATAGCATATTCTGTTGTCCTCTTTGACCAAGGGTCAGAGCATTGGTGAGAAACTGGACACGCTTCTTGGCTTCTTCATACATAGAGCTGTTGATGGGAGACTGATAGTGAGATGGAATGATGGGAGTCTGAGGACATTGAATACATTGCCAAGAATGGTGATTTCATCCTTGACAGAATCGGCACATGTGGTTTGGACAGTTGGAGGCAATATGCCCTACTCCTAAACAAAGCCAACAGCCTTGCGCATACACCCTGAGGAGGTTGGGAGGAAGGAGTTTTGTGACAGTGAGAGGAAGAGTTCATCGTTGAATGTGTCATTCCCAATTGGGGTATTTGGAAAGAGGGTTCAATTCTCCTTGTAAGGTCAGGACATTTACGAGGGTTGGTAGGTTTGGGTAGGTGGCAATGTCAGGCTTCTGTTCAACTGAAGCCTTAGTTCGAGACTGAAGGGTCTCTGGGATGAAAGGGTCAGTTCATGCTCGATGGGAATAGGCTCTTCCCTCAGCAACAAGGATTCCTCGATCTCGTTGGTACTGCCAGGGATAGTTCTCTGGTGTAATTTGTGTTCAGCTTCCAGTATCTGTTGTACTGGACTCTTGAGACTGAGATACTCAATCCATCTCTGTGCATTGGGCATGAGTGGAGGAGGAGGGGTTTGAGGAGGGAGCATGTGCCATGGTGTGCTTGCTTCCATACTGTTGTTGGAGCGAGGCAACAAAGGCAGGGGTCTCTGCAGTTGAGGCAGTGGTGAGGAAGGTACACACCTGTCTGATGAGGTTCTTCATGTATTGGACCTGATGCTGGGTTCTATACTGCAAGGCAACATTGTAGAGGGGTTGTGCTGCTTGGGTAGCTGCGTCTTGGAAATTAAACCATAACTCATCTCCTGGTTCCAGAGCTGGTGGGTTCCAGCTTCTTGGGTCTGCAAGTACATTGGCTGCACTTGGATAACCAGCAGCCTGGGTGAGGGAGGTAGCAGTCTGGTAGATATTACTCGAGGGGTTGTATGGATTGGAGATATTGGGTGGAGCTCCAGATGTTTGTGAGTCCAACATTCGATGGTGTTGTCCTGATGGATTACAATCTGGGTTCCTTTGGGGAGTGGTGGCAAGGGCTTGTCAAAGGAAATTCTGATAGTTTTCATCTTCCGGAACAGTCATTGTGTGGTTTGGAAGACTGGCATGTGGTGGATCAGAGGTAGGTGTCGTAGATGCTGGATGAGTGAATGAATGTTGATGGAATGGGTTGGTACTGGTGATAGGGGATGGTTCACTCCAGATGGTAGTGAACTCAAGGTGGTCTGAGGGAGATGTCACGATGTAGTTGCTGTCAGATCCTCTGGTCGGAGAGTCTCCATGGAGGAGCTCTGTGAAGCTTTATGGTCTGGACATTGCTGGCTCAATGGTGGCATAATCATTGACAGAGAAGGAACTAGCGTTTGACATGAGTAGGTTTGGAGGCAGTGAGTCTTTGGAATGGAGGAATGAAATGTCTCTTCTTATATTCTACCAAGATTTTTGAAGCATTCCTTGTCAAGTTTTCTTCATCTTCCCAAGTGTTGTCCAAATTCAGATAACCTTTCCAGTGGACAAGATAGGCAGTTTGGCTTTGGTGAACTCTGTGGTTAATAATAGATTTGATTTCATATTCTTCTTCTCCATCTATTAACTCCGGTTGAGATGGTTCTGGTTCGGAGATATTCTGGTCAGTCTTCTTGTATCGTTTCAAGAGAGAGATGTGGAATGTGGGGTGAAGCTTCCATATGGTAGGCAGGGCAAGTTCATATGCGAGTGGTCCTTTTCGTTTCTTGATGGTAAAGGGGCCATATCTTCTAGGATGAATCTTTGCTTTCTGTTCCTGCAGTGGGAGGTTCCTAGCATCTAACCAAACTTTGTCACCTTTCTCATATGTCTCAGTTTGAGGTGTTCTTTGGGTGATCATTTGTTTAGCGTTTTCCTTTATGACTTCTGTGGCATTGCATCAGGATTGATCTATATCAAATAGTTGTTCATTCGATGCAGGGGCATTGGTTCAGATGAGGAGTTTGGGAATGGGAGGTGGATTATATCTGTAGAGAAGCTCAAATGGCATCTTCTTGTTTCCGGCATGTGTGGTCGAGTTATACTTGTATTCAAAATGCAATAATTTGTTGGCCCACGACCTGGGGTCTTTGTAGCAATATTTTGAAAGGTATACTTCTAGCTCTTGATGTGAGCATTCTGTCACTCCATTGGATTGGGGATGATAGGCAGTGGATAGTCATAAATTGATTCCTAGAGCAGAATAAGATGCTTTAGCAGCTTTCCCTGCCCATTGTGGATCTCAATCTGCTATGATTAAAGCGGGAATCCCATAGTGTGGATAGAAGTGCTTTGTCAGCAGAGTGGCTATGTCTTCAAAAGTCACTGTTTTTGTAGTCGGTAGTACTAGTATCCCCTTTGTAAGTCTGTGGTCCACCACAGACAATATGGCATCATAGCCTTCTGCAGTCTCGGGTAGACCTGTGACAAGGTCCATGGACATGTCTGTGAAGGGACGTAATGATGGTGATGGCTCCAAGGGGTGAAGGGAAGGATGATTGGGTCTTCTGTCAATATTAAATTGTTGACAGATATGACAGCCTGTAATGTAATTTTGAACGAAGTCTTGAAGGCTTGGCCAATTGGTTTCTGTGCAGACTCAGTGAATTGTTTCATCAATGCCTGGATGTCCTGCAGAGTGATGATTGTGATGTCTCACAGGGATTTCATGTTTTTCATCTAACAATGGCTGTGGTGTGGGAATTGATTGTGATTTAGTTTGGGATGGTGGTGATGGAGGAGGTATGTCATCTGATGTGATAGTGTCGACAAAGAGTTCCTTCAGAAGGAGGACTCAGTCAAGGTTTTCTTTCAACTTGTCAACTTCATGGTCTGGTTGTCTAGAGAGTGCATCAGCAACTGGTATTGCCTTGCCTGGATAGTGTTTGATGTGGAACTTGTATTCCTGCAATTCAACCCAGGTTTGGACGTGTCATTTCAATAGTTTTCTGGCATCTTGCCAGTGTCAGAGGTTGTCATGATCCAATCAAACTTTGATTTCATAGGGAGTGGAATGTAGGTAGTGGTGCCATTCATCAAAGGCTTGCTTGATTGCCAGGAGTTCCTTATTGGGAGTGGTGTAATTTCACTCTGTTGGGGTTAATGACTTTGATCGGAATGCAAAGGGGTGTTCATTTCCATTGTCATCTTTCTGGATAAGTACTCCACCAGTGGCACAATTGGAAGCATTGGTCTCGACAATGAAGGGTCTAGATGTATCTGGTGTGCAAAGGAGGGGTTCTTTCTGGAAGGTCTCCTTCAGGGTTGTGAAGGCATGGTCTGCAGTGTCATTCCATTTGAAGTTTTGGTTCTTTCAGAGGAGTGCATTGAGAGGGGCACATAGGTGGGAATAGTGATGTATGAATTTCCTATAAAAGTTAGCAAAGCCAATAAATTTCCATACATCTCAGACACATTTCGGTCTAGGCCAATCTTTGATACCAGCCAGTTTGTCTTTCGACATTCTGATCTGATTATGAGAAATGTTCATCCTGAGATATTTGACAGATGTCTGTTTGAATTTACATTTCTCAGGTTTGACATAAAGATCGTTCTCTCTTAGCCTCTTCAGAACTTTGTGAGTTTCTTTTTGCAAAGAAGAGAGGTCATCTGAGAAAATAAGGATATCATCCATGTAGACAATGACTGCGGTGCATCCGGGCTTGTCTATCAGGTCATGAAAGATATGGTCCATCATTGCTTGGAATGTGGCCAGGCTGTTAGTCATTCCGAAGAACATGATGTTCAGTTCGAAAAGACCAAAAGGGGTTCAGAAGGTGCCTTTCCATTGGTCACCTTCTCGAATGCAGATATTGTTATATCCTGCATGAATATCAAGAGTAGTGAAATACTTGGCTCCTTTGAGGCAATCAAGTATTCCAGAAATAGAAGGAATAGGATATGCATTCTTCACTGTGAACTGGTTCAAATGTCTGTAATCCTGAATGGGTCGCAGCTTTCCATCTTTCTTCGATATGAAGAAGAAGGGTGCAGCTTGCAGGCTTTCAGACTTCCTGATGTAACCTTTTTGTTGGTTATCATCTAAGAATTGCTTTAACTCTAACAGTTCATTGTCTGTCAAGCGGTACAATTTGGCTGCTTCAGGTTTAAAGTCAGGTTTTAAGTCAATCTTGTGATCATATGGTTGTGACAGAGGATATCTTTCTGATTCCTTTTCACTAAATAAGTTCAAGTAATCCCAATAGTGTTTTGGGACAATGTCCTTCAGATCCACAGACTTCTTCGAGCTGTGGTATGCCTGATAGGACTTCTGTGCTTCTGAGATCTTGGTATTGATCTCTAGAGTGGCATGCACTAGGTCAAGCTGAGCTTCGTAATCAAGTCTAGCTTTCCTGTGGATGGAATGTGGAACATTCTCAGTTGCCTTTTTGGCTAGCTGGATATGATCGATCTGGATCTTGTTTTGGGTATCCATGTTATCAATATTTATAGCAGGGATCTTAGATCTCCTAGTTTGCCATCGAAAGGTATGTTTCATCCAATCAATGTCAGGGTTGTATTTTTTGAGAAATGGGAGGCCAATGATCATTGGTCGCTCTCCAATCTCTGCAACATAGCAAGTAATGTCTATGTCATGATTATCTATGTGTAGCTGCAATTCTGCTTGTGCAGTAATGGCATGGCCTACATTCATAGTACTGTCAACATTTCATACTGGTATGGGTCTAGTCAAGGGTATCGTTCTTAACCCAAGCCGTTGAATGGTCAAGGGAGAGACGAAATCTCCTTGTGTGCCACTGTCAAGTAGCGGGTAGATGGTGGCAACTGTAGAAGAATTCAGATTCTTTAGTATGGCCAGAATATACAGAAACTTGTTGTTGGTCAATACTGACAAACAGATTTCAGCTATCATCAGCTCAGTGGAAGAGTGGGTAGTTGAAATCTGGTCTGAGTTCGGATCTGTAGCCAGTACAGGAGGTTCTCTAGACAGTCTCCTACTCTCTATTTTATGAGTGAGATATTTTCGAGCAGTCCAACAGGAGTCATAATGATTCTGTATATCAAAAGGAGGTTCAAAGTCCATACTAGAATTTGAAAGCATTGGAGGACTCAGAGGCACTGCCTCTACTCTGGTCCTTGCAGAAAAGACTGTTGTTCTTCTTCAACGATCTTGGCCATTGCATGGTTTGCTAGTTCATTTTGATCTTTGGCAGTCACTTCAGTGAAAGCAACCTTGATTGCATTAAGGGTGTTGAGATGGGACAGAGAAATGTTGGAAGAAGAAGATGAGGAAGGACGTGGTTGGTTTGATGATGAGAAGGAGGTCGAGGCCGAAGGCCAAGAGGAGGGTCATTTTCCTTTCTGGAACTGTCTCTGATTCATCAGAGATTGTTGGTTCTTGTGAAGGGGGCATGAATGTGCCCAGTGGTCCATCTTACCACAGGTGATGCATGCTCCACATTTCATTCAGTCTCATTGTTGATCTGTTAGGATAGCATTCACTGAGATGCCTTGTTTGGCATAGTTGTCCTCTTCATCTGAGGAGAAGTCAGGGACTTCATCTTCATCTCTGGAAGAGAATTCTTCGAGTGCATTGATATCCATGGGTTCACCTGGTGGGAGTTGGCACTCTTTGTAGACAAATTTGTTTTGAGGGGTGTCATTGAATGCATCATTGAAATAGGATAGTTGAGACAAGGGACCTCTCCCAGTCTTGCGCATCTGGTATTGCTGGAAGTTATTAACAATCCTAGCAACATCAGCTTGCCATTGGGCATAGGTGGTGGGAGGTTGAGTCATTAAATAGAGTTGTTGCTGTACCCAGTCAGGAATAGAGTTGATGTAGAGATGAACTTTATGATTATCGTCTGTGATGTTTGCTTGACTCAAAAGGTAGGTGAACATCTGGTTGAAGATGGTGATGTCAGTTTTGGAGATGTTGAGACAAGCAGGTCAAAGCTTCTCTGTAGCTTGCGTGACTTCAATCTTCGGTTTGAAGTGATCTTCGAGTCAGAGGTTAAAGTCATTCCAAGTACCATACTCGTAGGTGTTGTTGGTGGTATTCCACTTTTCTTTCATAAAAGCATTGTGGAATCCAGCAGCATTGCCTTTGGTCATGTATTGGAGGGTGTAAAAGATCTTCTTTCTGTCATTGATGTTGTTCTGCACATTTTGAAATGTGGCTCAATGGTCATCAAAGATGAGTCAAAGTTGATCTTGAAACATTTGGAAGTTACAAGGTTCACTGTCGAATGGTTGAATCTTTGGGGCTTTGGGAGTGGCCATGGCTGCATTCTGTTGATGAGTGGGTGGTCCTTGTGGTGGATTGGGAGGAGGAGGAGATGGTGGTCAATTAAATGGAGTTGAGGTCAATGATGTAGTACCTGGTACTCTTGGTATTGGATGAGTCAGTCTCTGTGGGGGTGTCTGATCGATAGGTAACTCTGGCCTCTGCATCTCTGTAGTAGATCAGTTCAGAGGTGTAGTATCAGTCAGCATTGGGGTTTGGGATGAATATGATGGTGACTCGTTGGTTCCAAAGGTATCTAAGGTTTGGATAGTGTCTGCTAAATGTGAAGTTTGTGTTCCTGGGTACCTCAAGGAAGGCCATGTATCCAGTCCTAGCCACGAATGCAGAGATAGGGCCGAAGGTGTATCAATCTGGGTCTCAGGTTGTACACTCGTTGCAGATACAAATGTAGAACTCCATGATTCTGACTGCTCAGTTAGCAATGTGGTATGCCTGTGTGAAACAGTTCGGGTAGTGCTGTCTGGGATTGGTTCAGGGGTTGACAGTCATGTTGAATGATATGATGGTGGTTCGATAGTTCAGAACCATTGCAGTGGGTTCAAGGGTTCAGACTCTCTGGTAACCATCTGCTCGGCTGAAGGGGAGGTGATTAAGGTAGTAGCTGAGGGAGGGGGTACTGTTGTAATTGTGCACTGTCAATGGCTCAAATGGTATTCAAAAGCTCTGAGAAGTGCCTCAGCTTGGTCAATCTCTCAAGGGGAACCTGTCCAGTGGAGATGTAGACTCTGAGCTTGTTTGGCTTGTTGGAAGTGTTCTTTGAACTGTGCAAAGAGGGTAGGGTGTTCAACGAAGGTGGGGAGAGTCTCAAACTGCCAACTGTGTTGGAGTTTGTAGTGAAGGAGGATATCAGTATCTTGGTAGACACCAAGTGGAGATTCAGGTAGTTCTGCTTCACCTTCTCATGAGTAACAGAGGGTGTAGTAGACTCCTAGTAGTTCTCATTTTGTGTAGGATTTGCCATCGATAAGGATTATATTCTCTGTACTGTGGGTATAGTTGTCAAGTCAATTTCAAAAGTTGCTCTCAGAGCATGCTCTCTGAAGGAGGTTTTGAAGTTCTGCGAAGTGGGAGTTGGAGAAGGGTCAGTAAGAAGGAGGAGGAAGTCGAGGGTATGGATTGGATGGTGTACACCTAGTAATAGGCAGGGGTAAACAAGACGTGTTGGACAATGGTCCAGACAAAAGGTCAGAGGGTGCTCCACTGAAGTTATCTTGCAGGAGACTTGGGTCAACTCATAGCCACAAGGACAAAAGAGAAGGAAAGGAGTGGAAGTGTAGCTTTATGATTCTGTTATGTAGAGATGGTTTCTACATGTCATCTCAGTGTGGAGAGATACTGTCCTAAGACAACCCAACACTATTAAGTTCCTGATGTGGAATGCCTGTCCATTCTCCTGAGAGAACTAGAGGCTGGTTGGAAATCTTGCAGGGACTGCCTAGGGAGAGATACGACTTGTAAGGTCACAGGCTACTCTGTAGGTTTAGCTGTTATGCCAGTTATCCTGTCGAGGCAGGTAGAGCTCTCACACAGCAAGAAGATAAAGCAGAAGACAGTCCTCACTATTCTCACGCTATGTACAAATGATCATAAAGCTAAGTTCTACTTACTTTATGAGCTATCTAAATATGAGAGTGATTGCTATTCTACAAGTCTTAAAGGAGAATCTTCATAGTTACTTCAGTACTCTAAGTATAGTAGACCAAGCCCGAAGTAAGATGAGATCTACAGAAGGCAAGCTATTATTGTACATTGTATCACTGAGCCTGAGTGCTAAATATAGTATGACTTCAGAAGGTCCAAGGTAAGACTGAAGTCGAAATGGAAGTTGAGTCAAGGTGATGCTTGGAGTCAGAGAGCAGAAACAGCAGTCAAGGGCAAGGAGACAGGGGTAAGAGAGGAGCATGGATGATGATGGAAACAAGAGGAGTGTAACACTACTACCACTAAGACTATATTAGCAGTAGAATCCTACAGGCTCAAGTCCCCCTTTGGAAAGAATTCAAACCAAGGCCACATGCTATTCTCACTCTCATGCACCACAACAACCACAGTTATTTCAAATCTAGTAACTAAA
>JAEUWQ010001089.1:0-28675 GCA_018524765.1 Podaxis sp. AQ799166
AATCAGTGCAAACTCAAGGAGATAGATCTAGTTGCAGGTTCGTGTTAATGGGTCCACTATCGCACTGACTTGAACTTCCATTTAGACCTTGAGCGCGAGAAGGACGAACGGAAGGACGCGGAGCTTGCTGTGGCTGCGCTTCAGCGACAATTGACTTCACTTAGGGACAAGTGTACTGCGGTCCAAGGAGAGATTGAACAGTACCGCGCTATCACTGCTAATCTTCGGCGAGGTAGACTATCATCCCCTTCTGTCGACGCTTTCTGAAATTTGAACCATAGAGAGGGATAAAGAACGAGCTACCCTTAGTACACATGCCTCTCGGATTCCACCAGAACTCATGGCCTGCGAACAACAGCTTGCTTGTGCTATTGAAGGGGTCGGAAAGGACAAGCTGTTGTTCAGGTTTACAAATATTGACCCCGAGGATTATGCGCGGGAGGCCAGCTTTGTGCTGGATATAGCCGAGTCTTCCTATAAAGGTAACCTATGATGGTGATTGTTTAAATGTTTATCAACTGATGTCTTTTTGGTAGTTATTACAATATCTCCAAATCTGCCTGCAATAAGTGTTCTCCTCAGCCAGCTGTCTGATTCTGGGGATATATACTGGTTTGTTAGGGAAGTCCAGAGTGTGTTTATTGATACATTTTCTTCAAAATGATGTATCAGTAAATGAATCTGTTGTAGTTGTAATAATTTCTGAGTAGTAGACATCATGGATAACTTTTTGGGTATTCAGGGACTTATTATTTGCCTGTACTCTGGCTTGCAAAAATTCTCTACCTGGAGCAAGGATATGGGTTTTATGGGCAAGTGTCAAGAGTCCTGCAGCAGGTGAAATATTCCTTTGCCTGGCAGAGCAAGAATTTCTACACCCCATGTTATGACTGTACAAGCACTGATATTCACCTGACTTAGCCTGATTGGATTGTATTTTCTCAGCTATTTATGGCCATCTGTTTGTCCAATGATTTTCTACTTGATTCATTTATTTCTATTATTATTGTTTTATCTACTCTATCCAACCAATTTCTGACTCTGTTGTGATCATGCTTTATATTTAGTATGCATACCTTACTCATCACTCTGTTTACTAATTCATTTCCCATGCTACTGTTATAGTGGGGCTGTCCTGGTCCTAAGCTGCCTATGGATAAGTTATCTTCAAAGTATTGGCCTTATATAATGAGAGCAATACTTTGACAACAATTATCTTTTGTATGACAATAGTCTTACAACTTTAATAATGAGCTCAATATCAATGAGAGCAAACCAGGGTTATATCTTTTACACTTTATTTAATAAAGACTGTATTGAGTCTCTACCTAACCAAGTAGAAATGGTGGTTTCTCCTTGGGCAGTGTTGAGGATTTGTATGCTATGGAACATGTACAGTAAGGGACAAAAGCATTCCAATGTTTTCAACTGTGCAAAAAATTCTTTAATAGCTCAAGAAGTAATGAGGCTACACACTTCATATTTTAAATCAAGATAGCCTTATATCTCATCTACACATTCATAGAATATCATTATGTAATATTCCATTTTTGGTAGGTTGTGAATTAATTAACATTGTCAGTACATTGGAATGCTTTTGTCCCTCTAGAAATTTATATACAAAACTGGTATTATAGTACTTGGTATAGCCTCCCTTAGCCTGTGAGACTGCCTGAACCCTCTTAGGCATACTTTCTATCAAATTCTGACATACTTCTGGTCCAATGTTATTCCACTGCTCCTCTAATCTTTCCTATAAGGTTCCTATATTATTTAGGAGGTGTTTCATACTCTCCTAGCTGTTTTTTGAGGTAAGTCCAGAAATGTTCAATGGGATTAAGGTCTGGAGATTATGGGGGCCACACTATGACCTTCATTCCAGACTTAGAAAACCAATCCTTGGCTTTCTTGCTTGTATGATTAGAGTCATTGTCTTGCTGAAAAACAACTTCTCACTTATTTCTCCCATACCACTGAATGTTCTTCTTTAGCTCATCCTCCAAAATCTGAACATAAAGGTCAGCATCCATCTTTTCTTCAATTCTGCTGGCAAACCCTACTCTCCATAGTATACAACCCCAAATCATGATATTTCCTCCACCAAACTTGACAGTTCCTTCTACCAAGCTATCACTCAGCCCCTCTCCTGCCTTTTTTCACACTTAAACTCTCCTATCTGATCCCAAATGATTAATTTTAGACTTATCTGTCCAAATCACCCTCTTCCAGTCCTTCAGGATCCAACTAGCATATGCTTCTGCCCACTCCAGCCTTTTCTTCCTATATATAGTAGTGAGCTTAGGTGGTTTCTATTTGACTACAGCCTTCATTCCAGCCTTTTTGAGTGCCCTTTGAACTGTTTACATTCTTAATTGTGTGCTGATTAAGATAGTGATAGTCTTGATAGGCAATTAGTGATTGCAATTTACAAATGTATCCCTTTCATAAAATTTCTGATATCAACTTGTTGAGTTTGATGTGTTCTTGTGGTGTAAGGTGATAAATTGACATTCATTTTAGAATGAATTCATTATCTGTCTCAATTTTATGATCCCAAGGTCACCTTAGAGGCATCTTTTCCCACTCCATTTTACTGAATACCTTAAGAAATTTATAAAATTTCTTTTGTACTACTTTTAAAGGGTCATATTCCTTTTTCTTGGTTTCCATCTTGTTGTATAGATCTTAGGAAGTATTGTGTTTGACATTAATTTCTTTGTCAATTTCAAATTCAGAGTCAAATTCTGAATCTTCTTTGATATATTGGTCAAAGTTGACATGATTGATAGTTTGATTCAAAATAAATTCTATGAGTTGAACAGCATGTGAATCTTCACACTATTTTAAGACTGCTTTTTCCTAGTTGATATCAGGATTGTATTTTTGTAGCCATGTGATTTCTAAAAATAGTGGTTTTGATCTGAGTTTTGCTATTTTTAGCTTAATTTTCATAATCTTGTTGTTAATCTTGATTGTATGGGTTGCATAATATATGCATGCTGTTCCTGAATTCTTTGATCTGTTAGTATTATAAATTTCCTTCCTTTTTTTAGTGGTATAGTCAGCATTATAAATTTCTTGCTTTTTTTAGTGGCATAGTCAGTAAATTTAGTTCTTGTACTAAATTTGGACTAATAAATTGGCCATTTGCTCCTGAATTTAATAATGTGTTAATTTTGTAACTCCTGTTAGATGTTAGCATCTCAGTTGGAACTAAAAAACATTTTCCTTTAGATGATTGAAGATTGATAATGTTAATACAATCTTCTGTCATACTCAAAAATTTCCATTGTTGGAAAATTCTTCAACTTGCTTTTTGTCTATCTATCTTCAATATTGTAGACTATAGTGTTTAGATCAACTTGTCTTTCCTTTCCTTTGATAAAGGTCTTCTTTCCTTTGGGTAGAGGATTACTTCTGATGAGGAAAACCCTGTGCCCAAGTCTTAGACTTGATAGTGCATTATCCTCATGTTTATGCTCTGCTATGTATGAGCAGTATAATTTTTGGAACACCTTATACCTTTGAGGTATATTTACTAGAATTGGTTCATCTTATGACCTGTAGTTAGAGTTATATTACTCTTTCAGTCATTGTCTTTATAATACAAATATATTGTAGAAATGTTTCTTGCTTTTAATGACTCCTTTACCTTGAAGTAGAGTTGTGGTATTTCTCTGGTCAACCATATGCTCTATGTATAACATTGCATAGCAGAGAGAGATCTCAGGAGCTGTTTGTTGCATGCCCCTGGGAAAAACCAAAGGCAGAACCCATAAGTGGCTATGGGCACCATACAAGCTCTATAGAGTGTACACTTCTGATCTGAAGTCAGACCATGTAAGGAATTACCCAACATCTCCATCACCTTGACAGTTGAGAAGGATTTGGTGGAGTAATACCTAACATGTTCCTGGAAGGAAAGATGCCAGTCAAAGTAGAATCCCAAGTACTACCAGTATGGCTTGGGCCAAAGGGGAGTATTTCCAGTGAACAGGACATAGCCCAGATCAATCTGGGGATTGTCATCACCCAGCTTTGGGGAGAAGTGATAGAGCTCTGATTTGGAGTGTTCCAAAACCAGTGCAAAGATGACAAACAGTCTAAAGATAATTGTGTAGGCACTGTTATGAACCCACTTAGTACACCCCACCACAATCACATCTACAATGCCCTAGTCCATGAACTTGGACTTCCCAACACCTCCTGCCACACCACTCAAGATACAGGTATATCAGCTGAAGACCCTATCCATTATTGCAATGAAGCCTTTGCTAACTGCTGCCTTCCTGGCCATGCATCTCTGTTCTCAGAAGACTGGCTGACACCTGGACCCCTATTCTACTTGACCAACTGTATGATGACTGAAATCCTCCACATCACCTGGGAGAACACTCCCTTCACTCATGTCTTTGATCCCAATGGGTTATACATCCAGACCATCCATAATAACTTCAACTCCACCTGGGCACATGGTTGGAAAATGATTCCTTATGCTGGAGAGCTGATAGTATTCCTACACCCATACATGATATATCTACCTGAGGTCATCCCACATATCATCAAATATGAAGTCACTTGTGGACTCTACTTTCAAGAAGTAGAAGTCTATCACCTCGACCCTAACTCTGATGAACCTCTGGCCATCCCTCCCTGCAGATTGCAGCTTCCCCCACTCTGTAGCATCAACTCCAATGTCCCAGGCATCAACGACTCAGAACCCACTGTGGATCCTCCTCCTTATCCACCTCCCTATGTCACTGCAGATGTCTTCTCATCATCATTGTCATCATCATCACTGCACTGCAGCATGATTTACATTCATGAGTCAGACTCCTCTGACTTGCCTCTCATTGGGAACTTCTCTGTTCCCACTTCTGCCTTGTTGCCAGCCTCTTACTCTTCTGACTCTGATGGACATCTTCACCCCAATATGGACTTGTAATATAACCAGTAAATAGTTTCCTTCTTATCTCACTATAGACTCTTTGCCTTGTATTCCTATATCTTGCCTGAACTCTGACTTGTATGATTCCCTTAGTTAGTTAGTTTCCCTTCTTGGCTAGTTTCTATTCCTGTCCTAGTTTCTATTCTCATCTCACTTCACTCTGTCACTCACTTCTATTGACTCTCAGACTCATAGCTTACTTCATCATAGTTACCTTCTTAGGACTTTAGAAGTAAAGCTTAAAGAGCCACTCATGTACTGGAAGTGCAAGCTTCCTATATTCTCAAATCTCAGGATATTGTCTTGCCTTTATCTTGCGATTGATGTTAGTTCATGATCAGTGTGGTAGTAAATGTCTTATTGGTCATACTCTCAACTGATAAGTGTTTGACCTCTGAGTGTGCTTAACTGGACACTTGCCTCACCACCTTATTGTGATCCTTCTTTCTAGATCCTAGCACCTCTGCGAACCATCTAGTGAGATAGCCACCCCCTAGCAAAGCTTAGGTGACCAGTGATAAGGACCATCCTAACAGGCACCCCTAAGTGCCTGCAAGTTATCATCCTAGGCTTTGCCCTGGGCTATGAGAGTGCCATTATCTATATAAGGGAGGAGGGTGACTTGAAGCCTGTTTGCCTCTCTGTTAAATAGTTTCATCAGGGGAGTGAGGTACAAAGCAGACAGCACTGGAGAAGGCTGAGCCTTGTCCTATGCCAACATCCACATCCATAGGGTCTGAAGAGAATTGCCCCCACAAATAGGAGGTAGCATGCCCCATGAGGTAAGAAGCAAAGAACCTTCCCACATTGGGAGGGAGTCATTATTCCAGTCTTTATTGATGATATCACCCTTGTCTCAAAGGACCAGCTAGCCATGGACTCAGCAGTAAAGGAGCTCTCTAAGCACTTCAAATTGTGAGATCTGGGAGCTACCAGCTGGTTATTGGCTGTAAAGGTGGATCAAGACATCTAGAATCACTCTATTTTGCTCTCCCAGTCACAGTACATCAAGGAATTGCTTGAACAGTTCAAAATAGATGATTGCAATGCTGTCAAGACTCTCTTACCACCTGGACTTGAGCTCTCAGCTGACCTACCCACTCCTAAGGAGTAAGAAGACATGAAATCCATTCCTTACCTCTCTACTGTGGGTCCCCTGCAGTGTCTAGCCACCATGATGCATCCAGACATCACTTATGCTGTCTCCTACCTTGGGAGGTTCAATCATAACCCATCTCCAAGGCATTGGGCAGCTGTAAAGCATTTATTTTGCTATCTCAAGGGGACCATGGGATACAAGCTTGTCTACAAGGGAAATGACAATGAAGAGCTCTTCCAGACATTCTCTGATGCCTCCCATGGCTCCTGTAAGGCTACAGGATGTGCTACAGGTATATATATGACTCTAGTGAATGGTGGAGCTATAGGATGGTGCTTTAAGTGTCAGCCTTTTGTCACTCTCTCTAGCACTGAAGCTGAGTAGGGCTGCTGTTGAAGGAGGCAAGGAGATCATGTGGATGAGGAACATTCTGACAGAGTTTGGCTATCCCCCTTCCCTTGCATCCACTCTCTTCATTGATAACAAGTCAGGGATCAATGTAGCCAAGAACTTTGAGCATCATGGATGCATGAAGCACCTGGATTTGAGGTTCTACTGGCTCTGGGATACAGTAGCTGATGGAGTGATCACTCTTGTGTATGTTCCTACTGATAGGCAGTTGGCCAACATCCTGACCAAGGCTGTATATCCCAAGACAGTCAATTTTGCTATTCCTCTTCTTGGACTATTATTGTAGATTTGTTTTCTTTCTCCTTCATAAACTGCTTAGATCAGGGGGGTATGTTAGATGTGCTCCCATCAGTCCATAGATGATTTTGTGACTTGATGATTTCAGCCTAGGTTAGTCAGGTGACATAGTCATGTGATGGTTAGGCTTGTAGTTGGCCTGTGGATGTCCTGGAGACCTTAGTCTCTTACAGGTGTCCACAGGTGAGTCCCAGTGTTGTACTTTTCAGAGACCTTAGTCTCTTACAAGTGTCCACAGTAATTCACTTACATCTCCCTTAATTCTTAATCAATTGACTTTGTTTCACTACTGTTAAGTCTGTCTCCATACCCCCTATGCACACCTTTTAACACAATCAACAACTGAAAAATGTTGTTAATTCATGTCTTGACACCTGGAGAGCTGTCTTCCAGGAGCCAAAGTACAGGGGGCACCAGTTCCTTGAGGTTCTGGATTCCAGCTTAAAGTGGCTGCTTCAGCCCAGGTACCACTCCAGTGGTACATGGTTCTTGCTTCTCAAAGGTGTGCCACCTTCCTTATCAGTGCACTTCTTTTTTTTTTTTTAAATTGATGTTTATTGCAATATTCTAGCTACTATAAATGGGTGCACAATACCAGTCCCAATACTGAAACTAGATAAGAGAGAAAAGAGAGAGAGAGGAGAGGGAAATAGAAGAGGGTAGGAAGCAGGGAGCTATGCTAGAGACAATGAGATGAAAAGAGAGTAAAAACTAACTTAACAAAACACAAAGAGAAGAAATTAGAATTGGAAAAGGATGTAGGAGTGGGGAGCTAGCTATGAAGCAATTATCAGTGCACTTCACAAGGTGTGTCCTCAGGCATGCCTCCATCAGATCATATAAAATCTGATTCTTCCCACAGGAGGAGTTCTCCTGTCCATGTGGCTCAGCCATGGTTGAGATGCATGATCACATCTTGCAGCATTGCACTTGCTTCAAGGACCACATCAAGGGCCCTATCTATTTGGAGGACTTGATCAAATTCCTGAAAATGAATACCTAGGCATTTGCTTTCAGGGTCAATCCCTTGGGTATTGGATAACTGCCAAACTCAGTTCAGTTATGGACTTTGAGCTTAGCCCCCTCAAGTCCTTTATGGCAAACTAACACCTATCTGACTACAGCCATTGGTGTCCACTGGCTCTATGTTAGTAGCAGTTAACTGGGAATTGACCCATTGTTCTGGTTGCAGGTCCCCTCAGAGATCAGCTTCTGGGGGCCCTTAGAGGTGGGCAGGGAGACCAGACTGGGGAGTAGCTAGTCTAGCAGCACTGTTGCACTGCCCTCATCCTGCACTTGATAGTCTTTGGGAAGCAAGTGTATACCAGTCTGCAGGGAGCTTATCCCTTGCATCATCCTAGTATAGAGTGGGTACACTTGTTGTATTCTGCAACCAGGCTGCATTTGAGCCCTGGTATATAAATTGTTGACAAAAAAAAAAAAGAATGGCCATGAGCATCTCATGGTTCAGAGATGGAAAGAACTGAGCAATGTCAAAAGCAACAACACTTGTCTTGAGGCCTCTGGCCCAGCTGTTTCTCATAACATGGGTCAGGAACAACCTGGCATCTTCTGTGGACCTTTGCCTCATACTACTAAGCTGATTTGGATGAAAAACTCTGTATTTGATGGAGTCAAATTAGAGATGCTTAGACAGCATCTTCTCAATGAGTTTGCCAAGGGTGTTCAGAAACACTATTGGCCTGAATGCCTTTAGTATAGAATATGAAGGCTTTCCTGGTTTGGGGATAATCACTAAGATGGACTCTTTGAAATGCCTAGGCCAGTGCCCAACCATTAGGCAGGCATTAGCCAAAGCAAGGAACATATTATGCCACTGATCATTTACAACAATGTCCTTTAGGTGGGACCAAGTGACATGATCCAAGCCCAGGGCAGATGTCAAGAAGCATGCTGAGAGTGCCTCAGCCAACTCCAAGAACAAGAAAGGGACCCAATCCCTTGTAGGCAGGGAGGGGAGGGGATCTAGAACATAAATATCTGGTCTTCAATCAGACACCACATTGTACATACCATGTAGGGCCTCCCACAAGATATCAAGATCATGGCAGGGGTGACTACTATAGCTGATGGCCTCAACTGCTGGAAGTTTGCACTGTTTGACCTAGTTTATCAGGTCCCACAGTTGCTTGTTAGTAGTGGCAATCTCTGTGATCTTCTTATCAAAAAATGCCCATTTGGCAGCTTCAGTTATATGCCTGAGTTCTGCCCAATCCTCAGGTTTTCTAGAGGCCCTGTGATAATTGAGTGTTTCCTGGTAGGCTCCATTCTACCAAGGTTTGGAGCATGACACTATATTGACCTCTTTGGCACAGGAGTCCCATGCCCTAGAAAGACATCAGCAATAGCTAAAGCTATCTCCTCTATCTGGTCAGGAGATTGAGGGTCCCTATCTGCCAGGGCAGATATACCCTCCAAGTACATTCTAAGAAAGTCAAGTGCCTCATCTGAATCCCTAGGCAGAGCCTACCTAGTCCCTCCCAGGGCCATGTGTTCAATGGAGAGCTGAATTATGAGGGGAGTGTAATCTGAAGGTCTCCAGTGTTAGATGTGCTGCTATTAGTCCATAGATAATGTTGGGACTTAGTGATTTGAGCCTAGGATAGTTGGCCTTGTAGCTGACCTGTGGACATCCTGGAGACCTTAGTCTCTTACAGGTGTCCACAGGTGAGTCCCAGTGTTGTATTTCTCAGTATTAAGTCTCTTACAGGTGTCTACAGTAATTTGCTTTTATCCCTAATCAATCAACTTTGTTTCACTGCTGTTAGGTCTGTCTCTGTACCCCCTACATGCACCTTCCAACAGGTTATGGGCCCCAAGCTATAACAGCACTGAAACATTGATTTTTCATACTTACTGCCCTTACATCCACCTCCTCACTCATCAACCCTCTCTTACTTCCTTCCTCACCAATCCTTTCACCAATTTTGCTCTCCTGCTCACAAAAATGGTGGCCTCTGGGCCAAATTTTGCTGAGTTGAACTCTACCAACTATACTACATGGTCCAGAGAGATAGAGGCCTGGCTTCAGGCCTCTGGGCTATAGAGACTGGTCTCAGGTAGTGCTACAGCACCCTCTATAACCTCTCCCTCCATGGAAGTGTTAGATTAGATGTGATTGATTGATCCTCTCACAGTTCTGAAGTAGATAGACCCTGTAGTCAGGTGATATGTTGGACTTAGAGTAGGCCTGTGGATGTCAGAGACTCCAGTCTCTTACAGTTATCCACAGGTAAGCCTGAGTTGCTTAGATCTCTTCCCAGTCTCTTACAGTCATCCATAGTTTGTTTTAGTGATTCCTGGTCACTCCCTTAATTAAATCATTCTGTTTCTTTACTGTTAGAACTGTCTCTAGTCCTCTTATGCTCTCCTTTCTTAACAGGTTATAGGCTCCAAGCTATAACAGCCTAAAAGTTGATTTTTATCACTTACATTCCTTTCTTTCACTCTCAACACACTTTTTTTTTTTAACATCAACAATTTATTATGTGGGGCTCAATCACAGTCTATGCCTGCACATAGGGTCACTATATACAGGATGTCTATAATATGTACACTAGGCTGTTACATACCAATATGGTCATGCCCCCCAAAGGCTACTATAACCAGGAAGAATGCTAAGTTGACATCAGCTTTGTGTCTCTAGGACCCCCCAACAGTGTGACTCCCAGTCCCCATACTTTGGCACATTAGTGTTAATTCACCATAAACCCTCACCTTGATGGAGGTTAACCAGGCACTGAAGGGAGGCAAGATAAAAGCCTCCACAGGGGGGAGGCTGAACTTCCTGATATCACATCAGACTGCTCATCAGCCATCAATGTACAGGAGAATGGAAATGGAACAGGTCCCACATTTAGTGGGCAGTGCTCAGGGGCATACACCCTGATCAGAAGCCTCATAGGAATGCACTTGACAGCTCTCAGAGAGAACATGCCCAATAGTGTTCACTTTCCCTTGTGGAAGAGGGACAGTACAGCCAGTGGCTACAGCAATAGCTGATCTACAGGGTCCCTTGTAGACTAGGTATCTACCTGTTACCCCTAGCTCCATAACACCAGTCACTTGAAGTGAATACTCCACCTTCTAGCAGCACCCAAAGGCATCTCCCCTATTAGTGGGCTCTCATGCCATGTTTCACAGGCACTTTGGCCCACTTCCCAAACTGGGTGAAGTGCTTGAGTTTATCAGGCCTACTAAGAAAGCTGAGTATCTTGGAGGGCCCAGATAACCTTTCAGCACCTTCCTATAGGGTGAAAAGAGGGAGTCTCACCCTGCTGCATGCACCACTAACTGAACACCTGGGTACTGACCCAGTATCAACTTAAGCATATACACTTGGTATTTTATCTGAGATGCACTGACATAGGATTTAGATCTCTTGAGCTGGGTATGATGGTTCTCCCCATGGCCCACTATGGCCCACTGGTTGGGCAGGCAGAGCTGGTGTCACTAAGTACCTCCAGGGCACTACCCCCAGACCAGCTTCCCATTCCCCAGCACCTGCTTTGCTTAAGGCCTTAAGACTGTGGATCCATGTGATAAGTATCCAGGATCTATGTCTTGTAGGGGCCACTACCATGGTGGTTGTCATATGGACACTTACTCAGTATTCCATGGGATAGTCCCAAATCAGCCCAAGTTGCTCTAAGCCTTTCTGGTTCCATCTGCTGTCCTAGAGTTTGGGTGATCCCTAATAACAACTGCCTGCTACCCTCCAGAGGAGGTCCCTGAAGGCATGGTTGCAGCAGTGGGGATGGCCTGTCCATTACAGTCAGCTTGTTATTACCTCAATGCCCCATCTTACTATCCCTTATCCTTTCAGACCCTTCCAGGCTAGACCCAGAACCCTGGGGTGAGCAACCAGTCATTGGCATGCTTCAAGTTTAACATCTTAGGGGGATACACTGGTATAACCCAACTTCTGGTGAGCCTGGTCTTGGCTAGAGGTGGTGGGCTGTACCCTTCCTTTTGACCTAGTATGGTACCCCTGTCCTATTGAGTTGTTTAGCCTGTACTGTACCACTCTGCTGCAGTCAACTAAGAGTGTGCAGAGGTGTTCTAAAACCTGAACATCAAGGCCCACACTATTAGGCCACCCTAGATACCCTATATGTCTGTGGTGTCCCCCTCTACAAGCATGGAAAAATCTTCACCACATGGTGGTCAGAGATCAAGGAGCACATCACTCTCAATACTCTCTCCTCTCTTCTACACCCTCTTCTTCACTCTCACCTCTCTCCTACTCACTATAATGTCATCTGGAAGCCCAAATTTCACCAAACTCAACTCTACCAACTATGGAACATGGGCTGGAGAGATGGAAGCATAGTTGAGAGCAGTAGAGCTTTGGAGATTGGTCTCAGGCAAGCTCACTACTCCTGTTATGGTCTCTACCCCCTCAGAGGCTAAGGTTCAGGCCAGAGATACCTGGGAGGCTAAGACAGACAAGGCAGCTAGTTGGCTCTTCCTCATAGCTGAGGCTGACCAGAGGATCTACTTCAACAACATCCAGGATGATCCTGTGAAGATGTGGAACTCCCTGTAGTCTATATACCTCCAGAAGCATCTGGGGATGAGATTCAACACCTATGATGACCTATTTAGCATTCAGAAGCTTGAGGAAGAGTCCCTACAGTTCCTCATCAACAGAGTTGAAGAAACTGTCAAGAAAATCAAGGATCTTTGTCCTCCAGCCTTCACCCTTGACCAACTGAATGAAGAACTCACTTCTATGGCCCTAATTTGAGCCTTTTTTTTTTTTTTTTTTTTTTAAATCTGAGTCTATTGCTGCAAACATTATCTACTACAAGAGCAGACTCTATCTACAGCAAATGGGTGCACGGTAGCAGTCCCAATGGTTAAGGAGAAAAAGAAAGAGAGGAAAAGAAAACAGGTGCCCCAAACAACAGGGATACAAAAGTTCAAAGTAGTACGCATAGAGATGAAAACATATGAGTCCATGCAGAATATGGTGACCCAGCTGCTTGCACTTGTCTTGACTAACCCTTACGACCCCCACCCTGAGGAGTGGAGGCTTTCTTGGCTGAAGCAGAAGCCGTGTCGTGTTGGTATCGACTGTGGATCCAATCCTGATCGAAGCAATGTCACCAGTATGGGCACCAGTGGTCGTTGGAAGGGTGGGTGCCTGAACAGTTGAGGCACCAGGGAGAATGGGGGCAGGGGTCACCTGCTGGAGTGGGTGGGATGGGGGGAGTCACCTTGGGGTTGCCCTTGCAACACCCAGCCATGGAGCAGTGAGAGACCTCGGAATGAGGGCCCCCACAGAGGGGACACCTGGGTGCTCGAGCATGGCAGGTGTCAGAAGGATGACCCCAGCACCAGCAGCGCTGACACTGAGGTGTACCAGTGTGGGTGCAAGCCCCTTTGATGAGACAAGACACACCATTAATCATGATGCATCTGTTGATGAGGGAGGCAGTGAGGGTGCCACGTTGAGAATCGACCAAATCGATCCATATGGTGGCGGTGTCAGACTTGGCAGAATTTCAGATAACATGCAAGTGGTGCACATTGGAGGTGGGAAAGAAAGGGGAGGCTGAGGCCTCAGTCTTGACCTGATCAGCTGTAAGGGTGAAGCCATTGGCTGAGAGGAAAGGGACGTCCACGATCTTAATGAAAGATCGGGACATGGGGAGAGTGATGGAAGCGCTCTTGAGCACAGTGGGGAGGCAGGCAGACAAGGCTTCGAGGTCTGCCTGGGAAGGGACACCGCCAGTAGAGAAGGCAATGACTCTGGAGTGGAAGTGGCCAGAGTCAATGGTAAGTGTTGACTTGGCCTGAGCGAGTGCTTGATTGAAGCATGTAATGAGGGATTGGAGGGAGATGTGAGCACTAGCCAAGTCACTAGCACTGGCACTCAAGAAGAATTGATGCCAGATAGGCCCCTGGGTCACATAATAAGGCTTACGCCTTGTGGAGGGGTTGGGTCCAGAAGGACTGGTCTTGATGTCATGCAAGGGAGGGCTGGGCCTGTTGCATGGAGGCTGAGGGGCATGTGAGGGAGGTCTGGGCCTGTCACATGGAGCGGGAGTCACAGGGGGGGGGCTGAGGAGGCACTGGGGCCTGGGTAGAGGGCTGGGAAGCAGGCACTGGTTGAGCATCTGTCATTGCTGAATCAGCTATTCCATGGAATGGCATGTGCTGGGCACATGGTTTGCATGCCTCGATAAGCAGAGCAGTAATACTGTCTGCTGGGGGGGGATACACCAGACAGAAGGGGGAGTGTGATTGGCAAATAAATTCTTAGACTCCATAACAGATATGAAGTTGCAGAGGGCAGCAAATAAGCGAGGGTCAGGGGAGTACGAATCCTCTGCTTCAAGTAAAGCTCAGGATAGCATTCCTAATTTGAGCCTTACCATCCAAAAAATTTGCTTCCTTCACCTTCTCACTCCTCCTCCTTGACAAACTTGACAGAGCTTCTGTGTACCAGGCCTTTGTCACTGAGGACATCCAATGTTGCAAGCATGCTCAGGACCTTCCCTCCTCCTCTACAGCCTTTTCCACATGCTCCCAGCCCTCTCCTTCATCCAGAAAATGCAATTTTTGTAGCAGACTTAGCCATACCATGCAGAAATGCTGGGGCTTTAAGGCTGCCTAGAAGCTTGCTCAAGAAAAGGCCAAGAACTCATCCAGACATTGTCAAAATCATGCTAATCACACTCAGGACACTCCTCAGGATGCTTCCTCTTCCACCTCTACAGATGGCACCCAGCAGGCCCAGGAATTCACTGGAAATGCAAGTTCTTCATCACTCTCTTCCTCTCTACCTCTACAGCTTGATGCTGACTTCCAATGGCTTGCAGACATGGGGGCCACTTCTCATATGACTCCCCATCATCACTGGTTTAAGAACTACATCCCAGCTTACATTCCTATCCACTTAGCAGACAATTCAGTTGTTTTCTCAGCTGGGATAGGCTCAGTAGTGTTTCAACCAGTTTTAGAGGGTAGAAAAGTGAGAGCAGTAGAGTTTTCATGAGTTTTGCATGTTCCAGACCTCTGGAACAACCTCCTATTATGTCTATACCTTATTCAGCACTCTGGACTTAATATTACCATCACTTCTACTGCTATAATGTTCTCCCATGGTCAGAAGACACTTTTCAAGGCCTCAATTAGCCCTACAAACTTAGCACTGCTAGATGGTACTACTATTCCCTCTGAGACTGCTTTTTCCATCTCCACCCTCTCTATAGACCTTTCCTTGTGGCATAGATGCTTTGCTCATCACAATTATGCTGATGTGAAGAAGATGATCACTTAGAACCTTGTTACAGGCCTCAAACTTGAGTCTGAAGCATTCCCAGACCCCATTTGTGAGCCCTGCCTTGCAGGAAAGATGCATGCTCATCCATTCCCCTCCTTCAACTACCACAATTGCTCTCCACTTGAGTTAGTGCACTCAGATCTCCATGGACTGCTCCCAGCAGCTACCCATCAAGGTTACAAGTACTGGGTCATGTTTATAGATGATTCTATGCATTTCTGAGCAGCCTACTTGTTCAAATCCAAGTCAGAAGCCTTTGAAGCATTCAAAACCTACAAAGCTTGGGCTGAGAACCAGCTAGGGGGTCAAAATTCATACTCTACAGATAATAAAGGCAGAGAATACATGTCTAAAGCATTCCTGAGGTTCATAAAGTAGTGTGGGATCAAGAGGAGGCATTCTGTGTGAAACAGGCCTCAGCAGAATAGTCTAGCTGAAAGAGCTAATAGAACTATGGGTGAAAGAATCATAGCTATGCTCTCTGAGTCTAGTTTGCCAGCTTCCTTTTGGGGTGAATGTCTTGCTTCCATGATCTATGTCTGGAATAGACTCCCTACAGCTCCTCTACTGGAAACTATGCCATTTGAAGCATTCTACAAGCAAAAACTGGACATTCTCACCTCAGAGTGTGGGGATGTTCTGCCTATGTGTATATACAGTAAGATAAACAGACTTCTCTGCAGCCTCACTTTGAAAAATACATTTTTATTGGTTATCCCACTGGCTACAAAGGTTGGAAGTTCTATAACCCAACTACCAGACAGACCAGGATCTCAGAATGAGCAGATTTCAATGAAAGGTACTTCCCTGGGCTGTCTAGAGTGAAAATGAATGCCATATCTTCATTTGCTGGCCCTCCACCCTCCTCTGAGTTTACCACCATTTCCCTTCCTTCTCCTTCACTCTCTCAGCATTCTGAGACTGTTCTACCTCTAGCAGATGAGGGGGGTAATGTAGAGCATCATTTAGAGCTCTCTAGAGGTGCTCTAATCACTCTAGAGCCTCCCCAGACTCCAAAAGACACTCCTAGTCTGTTATGACCTTTGTATGAACTCAGGTTGCAACTAGGCAAAGACTTGAGGATAAGCAAAGGGGAAAGAACTAGTTAGTAAAGCATAAGGAATACAGGTGCTCTACCTAGGGTTTATATACTGTGGGAAGAGAAGCTAGGAATAAATGAAACAAAGGGATGAGTCAGTGGGTAACTAAGGCAAAGTATAACAAGGGGCTGAAACATAAGATGAAATAGTATGCTGAGTAAGTGTGTTCTAAATATAGATGAGACTGTAACATTACCCTCCTAAGGTGTCATGACCACATGAAACTATTGCAAAGGTGTAAGGGTATCCCCTTGCATAAGAATAAAATCAATTAACCCATATTCTATCATTAAGTACTTTGATGAATCATTCCCTTTGTGTTTATCCATCATCCCATCATTGTTTGTGTACAACATGTATTTAGGGACTTCAGTTGTCCCACAAGGACAACTGACTTTTACTTGTGCTACAGTCCCAATATACAGGTTTAAACTACTTGGTGTGAGTGGGAAGTCAACTAACAGTAAAGCAAACAGCTTTACATTTTTTTAGTTTACCAAGTAGACTACTGTATGAGTAAACAACTTAAACTGCACAGACACTACTGACATGTGGCATCTGAAATGACAACACCTAATAAACTTCAATGTGATAATGCATCAGAACTGCCCTCTAGCAGCAGCAGCCACTGTCACAACTGCTCACATGTGTTCATGCTTACTTTCCTGTGCCTATCTGATGTCTGAAAACCTGATATCCAATGTTTTGATTTCACACAATTCTGATCTGCTCATTCTGTTGATGGATTTCTGTCTGCCCTGTTATCCAAATAGGCAGGTGTGCACACTCAGTCACTCACAACCACTGCAATGAGTGTTGTTCATTCACTTTTCCTTTATTGTCTTGGATCCTTTACCTTTGCCTTGGTCCATTTGTTTCTTGCTTCTATTCTATATTTTATTACATTCTGAACAGCCTCCTTTCCATTCTGCCTCCATACTAGTACCTTCCACATGCTTCTAGTTCCTGCTTTACCTCCAAAATGTTTTACCCATTTGTACTCACTATTGTTCTCCAGTTATTTTTCTGTTCCCCATTTCTGGTTCTCAACATGTATTTAAGCATAGTAGTTTCCTGTATTTGTTCCTCAGTCTGAATATCAACTTCATTATCCTCCTCTTCCTCTGATCTGCTTGTCAGTCTTCTGAGTTGTCTTCTGACCACTCCTGCTGCTCATCTGCACTCTGTCCCTCATTCCTTCTGCCTCCAGGTTCCACTTCTGTCCAAATCAGACCAACACAATACCAGAAGGGCACAGCACATAAGCTGAGGCTGAGGTCCACTCCCTGACACCCTAGGTGCCCATCCAGAATGTAACAGTATATTCAGACTCTAACTTCTGGTATTGCCATTTTTTCTATGACTACTGGAACTATTACTCACACTACTGCTTGTTCACAGAACATCACTATTCCCACTCATCTGCTTCCTTCAGGCACTCATCACCATTCCTCTGCTGCCACTTTTGGCTCCTCCACTCCCTGATTTCCCACATCCTGTTCCAACTCTTGAACTCTTAATGCTACAACCAAAGAGCCACTCATAGACTAAGAGCCCAATGACTGGGAACTTACTAAATGCCAGTTCAAGGACATCACAGAGTCCCAACTGGACAATAGAGAATCCCACATCCCCAATGACACTCAAGATGAGCTCAAGTACTACAACCTGCCCAATGACCTGAATCTGGCTGACAATGCTGAAGGTTGGGAAAATAGTCAGGGTGGTAGTGGTCCTCTAGGTGATGACCCTGGTGATGGTGATGGTCCAAGCAATGATGATGGCAATAGTGAATCTGAAGCCTGTGGCACTTGGGAACCTTCTGAAGATGATAGTATGTATTTTATGAGAGTCATGGAGAGACTCACCCATGGTATTGAATCCAGTGTATGCAACCAATCTATTCCTCCTCCTCCCATCACATGTCCCAAAAAGATCCAGGCAAAGGAACCTGACACCTTTGACAGATCTAAGCCACACAAGCTTCTGGATTTCCTTTTCCAGTGTCATATCTATTTTAGGACAAACCCACAACTTTTCCAAACAGAGACTGCAAAAGTTAATTTCACTATTTCTTATCTTTCCAGGTCAGTGTGCCAGTAGTTCCAGACCATTCTGGACTTGGAGCCAGATTGGGATCAGATCCCATGGTACACTGACTGGAAACTCCTCTCCAATGAACTCAATCTCTATTTCAGCACCATTGACCCCATTACTGAAGCTGCCAAGGAACTCAAAAACCTCACCATGGCTAACAGGTCACATATCTCCAAGTATAACATTGAGTTTGCACATCTCACTGGTCTCCTCAAGTGGCCCAACTCCATCCTCTGCCATTACTACTACTGTGGTCTTCTAGACTGAATCCAAGATGCCCTCATCTCACTCCCAAATGGTAAACCCACCTCCTATGCTGACATGTGTGCCACTGCAATGTGCATCAACAATCACCACTGGGAATGCCAACACAAGAAGAGCCAGGCTGGTAACTGGTCTGCAGCATTCCACAACAAACAGGAGTCTCCACAGCATTCCTCTGACAAGGGCAAGGGCAAGAACCTACCTCTGACTGCCAAATCTGGCAACAGCAATAACTCCACAAATGCATCCCAGCAGTCTGGTAAAGGGTTCCATTCTGCTAAGCCCACTCCATCCACCAATCAGCCTTTATCTTCATTTTCATCTTCATTTCCACCAAAATCGCTCTCCAACAAGCTCAGAGAGGATGGTAAGTTGACCCCCCAGGAATGCCAGCATTGCATCAACAACAAGCTATATCTCTTCTGTGGCAAACCAGGTCATTAGGTCAACAACTGTCCTCAGAAATCCACTAACAAGGCTAAGGCTCACAAGGCCAATACAGATGCCCCTCCCACTTCAGGTCCCCCTCTAGAGGGATCAAAAAAATTGAGGGTGGTCTTCAGGACTCCACACAGACTGGGGGCTGCATTGATCTCCTCTGTGCACCAGGGAGTTTCTGCCTCAATGCATCCACTCTTTCCAACCCTAATGCTTTGTATCTCAAATTTACTTCTTCCCTATTTTCTTCCCCTTCTTCTGACTCTCCTTTCTTTGTCACCATGCTTTTTTTTTTTTGTTCAACAATTTATATACTGGTGCACAGATGCAGTCTGGTTGTAACATACATCACTGTAGCTACTCTATATAAGATGATGCAAGGGATAAACTCCCCACAGGCTGACACATGCTCACCTCCTGAAGGCTACCAAGTGCAGGAAAAGGACAGTGTGATAGCACTGTCAGACTAGCTACTCCCCAGTCTGGCTCCCCTATCCACCTCCAAAGGCCCCCGGAAGCTGATCCCTGAGGGGACCTGTAACCAGAACAATGGGTCGATTCCCAGTTAACTGCTACTAGCATAGAGCTGGTGGACACCAATGGTGGCAGTCAGATAGGCATTGATTCACTATAAAGGACTCAAGGGTGAGGCCCAGGGTCCATAACTGGACCAGGTTTGGCAGTTATCCAATACCCAAGGGATTGGCCTTGAAAGTGAATACTGAGGAGTTCATTTTCAGGAATTTGATCAAGTCCCCTAAATAGATAGGGCCCTTGATGTGGTCCTTGAAGTGCTTGCAGTGCTGCAAGATGTGATCATGTATCTCAACCATGGCCAAGCCACATAGACAGGAAGCTTCTTCCTGTGGGAAAAACTGGATCTTGTAGGACCTGATGGGGGCATGCTTGAGGACACACCTTGCAAAGCGCACTGAAAGGGAAGGCAGTGCACCCTTGAGAAGGGAGAACCATGTGCCACTGGAGTGGTACCTGGGCTGAAGGGGCTGTTTAGAGCCTGGGTCCAGAATATCTAGGAACTGGTGGCCCTTGTATTTTGGCTCCTAGAAGACAGCCTTCCAAGTGTTGAGACAGGAATTAACAATGTTCTTTAGTTGCTGATTCTGATCTATGGGGTCCCTTGTGGACTAGGTACAAACCTGTTACCCCTAGCTCCATAATACCAGTTTCTTGAAGTGAATGCTCCACCTTCTTCTTTTTTTTTTTTTTAATTCATCATTTATTGCAATAGACTAGCTACTACAAATAGGTGTGTGATAGCAGTCCCAAGAGCTGAAACCTACAGATAAGAGAGAAGAAAAAACAAGAGAGAGAGAGGAAATAGAAGGAGAATGAGGGAGGGGTGTGAGGGAGCTAGTGATGAGGCAACCAACACAAAATATGGTGTACAACTAATCAAACAGATAGAGAGAAAAGAGATAAAAATGAAGAGAGAGAGAAAATATAGAGCTAGCTAGAGGCAAGCATACATAAGAGAAGAGAAGGAGGATAGTACCCTTTAGTGAATGTCAGGAGTGCTATATAAAGCCAGCCTCTCTCATCAAGTAAGCTGTCGAGTGTTGTAATCCTCAAAAGTTATTAGTCCTTGTATCTGGTCAGTGAAAGAGAATGCCACCAGGTTTTCGTGGAGAAACTCAATGAGCCAAAAGATATTCATGTGAATACTGTATGGCCAATGATAAAGGGGACAGTGGTGGATGATGTGGTCCCAAGTTTCAAGTTCTTTGCTACATGGGCAAGAGGTGATATAGTGCTCTGAAAAGAAGTGCTGTCTGAAAGTGCCAATGGGTGCATGGTCAGTTACACAACAAGTGAAGTGAGCACATAAATTGGGGTCTGCACCAAGGCCCAATGAGAGCCAGATGCCACTATTTGCATATTTGGGTTCCAGAGATTGGTCCATGGGGTTGGTAAGGGGAAGCCATTTGTGGCCTTGATATTTGGGAATGTTCATCTTTTGCCTCCAAAGAGTGAGACATTTATTGGTATAATGATTGCAAATGTACCCTAGGGAGGTGCAGATGGGGAACTGTGGATTATTGGAGATGTACAGCAACTTGGCTAAGTTGTGCACTTGGAAGTGAATCAACCATTTTTTGGAGGAGGGAACTGACTAGAAATGGATGTTGTTGAAAGGGGAAGAAGACAACCACTCTCAGAGAAGAGGGATGACCACTAGAGTGTCCTTATGAGCACTGTGGGGGCCATAGTTAAAAAGAAGTTTTGTGGATGAGATAGAGTCCATAAAGAAACAAATAGAGGAACAGCTACAAGAGATAGCAAGAGAGGTGGAAGAGAAGAGACCAAGATGGATAGTGTATGATTCAGAATCAGAAGAAATGACTTCCCCACAGGGGCAAATAGAAAAAGAGAGAATGTCTGAAGCAGAAGAGCTAAAAACAAGAAAAGCAGAAGTAGTAGAGAGCTGTGGATTGAGGGGAACTGAACCATCAGAAGAAACAACTAATGATACAGGAGAAGAAAAAGAGGAATCTCTAGCTACGTTAAGAGATTGTATATACTGTAGCAAGCTTTTGTGTTGTTATTGGTGGGGGTGGGGCATTGATGGAAATGAATTTGTGAATTGAAGTGGTCAATTAGGCACTGACCTAGTTTGGTGCTAGGATGGAGGCAGTTAAATCGATCCAAGACAAGTTGGGCATCAGACACAAAGTCTAGCACTGTTGATTGAATTTTAGTAGAGTGCACATCAAGGGGGTCAACATCATGTGTGAGGATTTTAAGGGGGTGAAAAGGGGAGAGGGTTTGGAAGTGGAGGGAGTATTGTTTGGTGAGCTTGAACAGGTGAAGTTGGATGGGAATGAGACCAGCAATGGCCTCAATTCTACCTGTAGGTGTTGTGTGAAATGCACCAGTGATCCATAAGGCTGCAGACCATTGCATCTGTTGGAGTTGTTTGATAAGGCCTTTATATTGGCCATTTCAGTTGAGCCATAAATGGAACCCATAGATGGCTATAGGTACTACACAAGACTAATAAAGAAGGCATTTGTATAGGGGGGATAGACCTCAGATGGAGTTTCCAAGGAAGCATATGCACTTGACTGTGGAGAGTGCTTTGGTGGAGTAGTACTGGATGTGTTCTTTGAAGGAAAGCACCCAGTCAAAGTAGAAGCCCAAGTACTGGAGATGGCACTTGGGTTTGAAAATGAGTTGTCCATTAATTGGGTGATTGATGACAATGTGAGGATTGGGTTCTGCCCATGGGCAGTTGGAGAAGTGAAAAGCCTCTGTTTTATCATGCTCAAGAGTGAGGCCCATTGAGGTTAGTAATTGTTCACAACTAAGGTATACAGATGTGAGTAGTTTACAGTTGGTATGAAATGAATCAGACTGTACAATGATAAGACCATCATCTACAAAAGAGAGTAATTTGCACCAAGCATCATTGGAGAATTTATGAATGAACAGAGAAAAATAGAGAGCAGTTAATATGGGTGAAAGAGTGGAACCTTGGCCTACACCTACAGAAGCAGGGAAAGGAGGAGAGGATTCATTGTTCCAAGAGTATGTAGTGAAATGATTAATGAGATAGTCTGAAAAGAAAGATACTACTGAAGAATAAAAGCCATGTCTCTTGAGAATTTCAATTAAAAGAGAGTGGTTAATAGAAGGAAAGAATTGAGTGACATCAAAGGCAAGGACACTCATTTTCAAGTTCTTTTTCCATCCCAACTGGACCATGTGAGTGACAAAACCCCCATGTCTTCTATGGAGTGATAGATGATGCCCCCAAATTGAAGGGGGTGGACAAGATCAAACTGGATTGATTCAAATTGAAGACAATTGGAAATCATCTTCTCAATTAGTTTGCCTAAGGTGTTTAAAAGAACGATAGGTCAGAACATTTTTGGGGTTGAGTAGTGAGGTTTGTTCAGTTTGGGAATGATAACCAAAGTGGATGTCTTAAAATATTCCAGCCATGTGTGAAATTAGATACACACAGAGGTGAATGTTGTAAAATTTGATTTGAGGTTGTCATCAGACATGAGGAATTTGATGTGAGCCCATGTGAGGTGGTCTAGGCCTGGAGCAGAGGTGTTGGCACACAGGAGAAGAGTGTCAGTTAATTTTCTGGTTGAAAAAGGGGGCCACAATTGTTCTTTCTGGTCTGGAGCAAAAGTGGCTGTGTTTAAGTCAACTGGTCAATTAGATGCTGCATTATATGTCTTGTTAAGTGCTTTCCATAGGCTCTCCAGTTCATCACATGGTTGTCCTTTATGGAGGATGGATTGAGATGGGGGAAGGTTTTGTTTCTTAACCCAGGACATCAGATCCCAAGGTTGCTGCTTTTCCCTCAATATTTCTAGGATTTTATGATTGAAAAAAGCCCTCTTTGCTTTTTTGGTAGTATGCCTGAAGTTTGTCCAGTTGCACCTGGTTCTGTGGGCATTGAATGTATATAGAGCATCAGAACACTGGTTGTTCCACCAGGGTTTTGAACACTGACAAATTTTGACTTTAATAGTGTTAGTGTCCCATTCCTCTGATATGATATTGAAGATGGAAGCAGCATATTTATTGACATCTTCTGAAGAGGTGAAAGTGGGAGGGATGGACTTCAAGTGTCTAGAACAGTTGTACAAGAAGGTGGCTTCTTCTTCTGAGTCTCTAGGGATTGTGCATTTGGTGATGATGGGGTGGGCAAGCGAGGATAAAGGAATTTGTGTGAAGAGTGGGACATGATTGGATCTGGATCTCCAATCATGACAATAAGAATGGGTAGGAGCAGGAAGACCTTCTGGGGATATTGCAAAGATGAGATCAATCACTGTTGCAGACTTGTTTGGGTCATCAGGAAAGTGAGTAGGGGAATATTGGACTGGAGTAGATCTAGTAAGTCTGATCGTGTCCATGATGTCAGTGAAAAGATCTGTATGTGCCAAGTGATGAGGAGTATTGTGATCCCATTCAGGAGATCTCATATTGAAGTCCCCCCCTGTGAAGCAAATGTTGTTGGGGAAAGAGTGAATACATGATTCTAAATAATCAATTGATGAAAAGTCATGCATCTCAAAGTAACAATTTAAGAAGTACTGTTTACTAGGGATAGAGAGGGAAAACAATTGGAAATTGGGTGACAAAATAATGTTTGAATGGATGATCAGGTTTAAAGATTGTAGAGAGTTGTATACGTAAGTAAGAACACAGGGTTTAGAAATAGATTGGTCATGAAGTAGAAGCCAATCTTTATGAATAGGAGGTCCTTCCATTGGATCTCCTTCAGAGGCTGATGTGGACAGGATGTTACAAATGAATTTGAAAGCAGGTTCTTGTAGGCACAAAACATAAATGTCTTTAAGCAAAGGAGAGTTTAGTAAGAATTCGATAGTAGACCAATTCTTTTGTACATTAAAGGAACAAATGGAAATGTTATTTAAAGAAAAAGAATCATTGCATATAGATTGTTTAGACATTTACAGTGCAGGAGTTGAAATCAGCTTTGGCCTTCTCCATCTTCATCTCCTTAAGCTTATTAATGATCCATTCTTTGTCATATCAATGACAGAAAAATGGACATTTGTCACTTCATGTGGTGCTCTTTAGAACCACATGACAGACAGATGAAAGACATCACATGGAGACATTCTGTGACATTAGCAGGGGTGGGAGGTCAGGGATTTGGGCCTGGTTTACCATGACAGCAGTATCCATTGCAGCAATGATTGTTGGTGTGATGAGGGTCACCACATATAGCACATCTGGGGTTGCACACTTTGCATAAATGAGTAGGATGGCCCCACCTCCAGCAATGGTTGCACAAAGGGCTAGTAACTCTCATACTGGCACCTTGGAATGTGCACACTCTGTTCTCAAAGAGAATGGTGTGATTGATGTAGAGTTTTGCCCATGAAGCAGATTGGGAGTCCCACAGGTTGAAAAAGAGGATGGCTGAATCGGAATGGGGAGAGATGTGGCAGAAGCAAGGTTTGCTGACAATGTGGTTGGTGATATCAGCATATGGAGAAGCATCAATTGCAGGTTTAATGTCGTCTGCAGTATAAGGTGTTCCATCCTCCCTGAAGTAAGGAAGGTTGGTAAGTTTGATAAAGGATTTGGACATAGGGAGTGACAGGTTGACTGCATTCCTTATGTCAGGTGATGCAAATGCTGACCTATTAGAGTCAGTGATGCCCTTTTTAATAGTGTTAAGCTCCACTTCTGAGGTGACAGCACTTGTGTTGAGCCAGAGAGTATGCTCATTCTTCTTTGCTAATTCCACACAAAGGGGGAGATTTTTCTGGTATAGCCCATTATTGCAACAATGAACTGTAAGGTCCAGAGAAGTGATCATGAGATGTGTAAAAATGTTGTTGAAGGGAACAACGACATTCTTATGAGATGGGCCTTGGGTAGCCTTAGGTTAAGAGGTGGTTTTAGAAGAGGGAGAGGAAGATTTAGGAGCAGGAGATTTGATGTCCCCTGAGTTACAGAGGAAGTTGATAATGTCAACCAGCAACATGGAGGAGAATCAATTCTGGAGAGCTGCATATTTCTGTAGCTCATCCACTCTGAGTGGAGTTTGGGAGGCTGCCTTAGAGTAAGATGATCTCTGGGTTGACAGGGAAGGCATGCCAGACCTATACTGGGGTTTGGTGGCCTTGTTAATAGGGGAAGGGATGGAAGAGGGAGGGGAAGGATGAGGAGCCTTGGGGGGGGAAAGCAGGGGCTATGATAGGCTTACACTGTATGGAGGCAGCTACCATTTTGTGAGGCATCCAGCAACAAGTAACTGTGGACCAGGAACTAGGGTTAGGGTTAGCCACTTCCTGGTTGGAGGGACCAGAAATGGCTGGGACAGTGAGCAGAAGAGGGGAGGGAGGACACATGTCAGTGTCAACATTAGAGGATGATGACTCACCTGGTTTAAGAGGATAGGTATGTGGGATGTGTGAAAGGGCAATTGTTCAAGCAGTATCCCTATCAAATTGTGAGTCTGAGCCCTGGAGATTCCCAGTGGTGTCAGAAGGGAGAGAGGGGGAAGAGCCCTGGAGATATCCAGCAGTGTCTTTGGGGGTAAGGGGGGATACTGCCAGTGCTTTTTGAGCCTGATGTTTTTGACAATGTCCAGATGACATGGGAGTTGGTGTAGGGGATAAGGTGTGGGCAGAAGGGAATCACATAGAGATAGTGTCATAGAGACACACATTATGACTGCCATGAGGGACAGCTTTGTTGCATAGCTATTTGGAATGAGCAATAGTCTGAATATAACTGACAAGGGATGAGGTTCCCTCGAAAGTAGAGAAGTCTCCTCCATTATTAGCCCATGACATGAGCCAACTGGAGGTGAAGGAAATGAGCACTGAAAGGATGTCTAATCCTTTAGTGTCTGAGGTGTTGGTGACATTGATATCAGCAAAGATATCACATAATGTGTTATGGACTGCTGACCAATCTGTTCCACAGGATGGCTGCACATCACCATGAGGCTGTGTGCTAGAGGGAGGGGATATGGGGGTGAAGGTTGGAAGAGCTGGGAAGGGGTCTGAAGGTTAGGATTCATTCCAAGTGTTTCCAGGGGTAGGTGGTACAAAGCTGTATGATGATGCAATGGCTTGGGCAGGTGAGAGAGCTCTGTGAGAGGAAGGAGCTATTTCAGGAGAGAGGTCAATTTCCTTGTGAACCAGCATGAGGGATTGGGCAATGGATTTGGGGGTGGAAAAGTTGTCTTCTGACTGGGAGTCGAGTGATTCTTCATCAGTGTGGTTGTTAAGGGCAGCATCATCATCATCATGTACTTTAAAGCTTTTATAGGCTTGTTCAGATAGCATTTGATCAGTTGAGATGGATCATTTGCCAAGAGAGGGAGTGGGAGTAGAAGGTTGACAAAGGAAGTTGTCTTTGTCTTCAATGTTGTTGAATGGGGTGCAAGAAGCAGCCCAAGGTTGGGTGGTTGAGGGTGCTAAGCTAGTGCTCGACCATCAGCAAGAGACTTTTGAACCAACTTTTCTCAACATTCCTCCAAGGCCACCAGAAGAGTCCTTGGAGTTAGACATGATAGTTAGAATGGTTTATATTCCTTTTTCTATGTTGTGAATAACCTTTCCACTGAGATGATGGTGGTAGTTACTGGAAAAGGAAGGTGAATGCTCTGCCTTCTGGTGGCACCCAATGGCACCTCCCCTATTGGTGGGCTCTCATACCATGTTTCACAGGCACTTTGGCCCACTCCCCAAACTGGGTAAAGTGCTTGAGTTTGTTGGGCCTACTGAGAAAGCCAAGTACCCTGGAGGGCCCAGCCAACCTTTTGGCACCTTCCTATAGGGTGGGAAGAGGGAGTCTCACCCTGCTACATGTGCCACTACTGAATGCCTGGGCACTGACCTGGTATCAACTTAAGCACATACACTTGGTATCTTACCTGAGATGCACCAATGTAGGATTTTTTTTTTTTTAAATCCATGTTTATTGCAGTAAAACTAGCCTACTACAAAAGGGTGCGCGATAGCAGTCCCAATCAGATATGAGAAAAGAAAACAGAAGAAAAGGAAAACAGGTGCCCCAAACAACAGGAATGAAAAAGTTCAAAGTAAAACACATGTAGATGAAAACTAAAGAGTCCATACAGAATACAGTGACCCAGCCACTTGCACTTGTCTTGACTAACCCTTACGACCCCCACCCCAAGGAGCAGAGGCTTTCTTGGCTGAAGCAGAGACTGCATCGCGTTGGTATCACCTGAGAATCCAATCCCAGTCAAAGCAATGTTGCCAGTAGGGGCACTGGCAGTCATTGGAGGAGTGGGTGCCTGAACAATTGAGGCACTGGGGGGAATGAGGGCAGGGTTCACCTGCTGGAGTGGGGGAGATGGGGGGAGTCAACTTGGGGTTGCCCTTGCAACACCCGGCCATGGAGCAGTGAGAGGCCTTGGAGTGAGGTCCCCCACAGAGAGGACACCTGGGCACACGAGCACAGCAGGCATCAGAAGGGTGACCCCAGCACCAGCATTGCTGACACTGAGGTGTGCCAGTGTGGGTGCGAGCACCTTTGATGAGACAGGGAGCACCATTGATCATGATGCGCCTATTGATGAGGGAGGCAGCAAGGGTGCTGCATTGGGAGTCGACCAAGTCAATCCACACTGTGGTAGTGTCAGACTTGGCAGAGTTTCGAACAACACACAAGTGATGCATGTCAGGGCTGGGGAAGAAGGGGGAGGCTGAGGTCTCAGTCTTGACTTGGTCAGCTATGAGGGTGAAGCTATCAGCTGAGAAGAAAGGAACATCCACGATCTTGATGAAAGATCAGGATACAGGGAGGGTGATAGAGGTGCTCTTGAGCGCAGACGGTAGGCAAGCAGAAAGGTTGTTGAGGTCTGCTTGGGAAGGAACACTGCCAGTGGAGAAGGCAATGACTCCAGAGTGGAAGCAGCCAGAGTTGACAGTAAGTGCTGACTTGGCCCAGGTGAGCGCTTGGTTGAAGTGTGTGATGAGGGACTGGAGGGAAATGCGAGCACTAGCTAAGTCGCCAGTGCTGGTGCTCAAGAAAAACTGACACTGGGTAGGACCCTGGGTCGCATAGTAAGGCTTGCACCTCGTGGAGGGGTTAAGTCCAGAAGGACCATTCTTGACATCACATGAGGGAGGACTAGGCCTGTCACATGGAGGTTGAGGGGCATGTGAGGGAGGTCTGGGCCTGTCATGTGGAGTGGGAGTCACAGGGGG
>JAEUWQ010000582.1:0-29369 GCA_018524765.1 Podaxis sp. AQ799166
CATAGTAGGGGCTAAAATTATCCCCTTTGTTAGGCCATGGTCCACTATGGCCAAAATAGAATCATATCCATGGGATGATGGTAGATCTGTGATAAGATCCATAGAGATTTGTGAAAAGGGTCGTGTTGATTGAGGTGCTGGAATCGGTTGGTAGGGTGGCTTGTCTGGTCGTCTAATGATCTTGTGCCATTGGCAGGTTGGGCAGCCTTTAACATATTCAGTGACATAGTCTTTCATGGCTGGCCAGTAAACATATTCAGTGAGTTTGTGCAATGTTTCAGCTATTCCGGGGTGTCCTGCGGTCTGATGATCGTGTACTCGTTGGAGTAATCTGTGGCACAGTGATGGTTCATTTGGAATTAGGATTCTATTCCCATGCGTAGGTAATTCTTGATCCAGTGTGTCATCATCATTGGGATCTATCATTTCTCAGTGCTTCTTGATGACTCGTTTATCGTCTTCTGTAATGATGGCAATCATCGACTGATCAAATATGGTAATGTCTCAGTTTTCTGGTTCTTGGGGTGCATAGTCAGGTCATCTTGATAGTGCATCTGCTGGTCCATTCTTCCGGCCAGGGATGTGCTTGATTTTGAGGTTGGGTTGGAATCATTGCATGAATTGTACCCAACAGACTTGTCATTTGTTGAGGGTTTGTGGTTCTTTGTATCGTGATAGGTTTTCATGGTCGCTCCAGACAATGATTTCATGGGGCGATCCTTTGAGATAGTGGTGCCATGTGTGCAGTGCGATAATAATAGCGAGCCATTTGAGTTCTGAGCAGTGATAATTGCGTTCAGTTGGGGTGAAGGCTTTGGAATGGAAGGCTATTGGGCAACGAATGCCGTTTTCGTCTTTTTGGTAGAGCACAGCTCCTGCTGCATATTGTGATGCATCAGTTTCGATTTTGAACAGTTTTGATGGGTCTGGTGCAATAAGAATAGGTCGATCTTCAAATTTCCTTTTGAGTTCATCAAATGCTTGTTGGTGCTCGGGTTTCCATTCAAACTTGATGTTCTTGGACATCAATGCATTGAGGGGTGCTGCGTGTTTGGAGTAATTCCAGATGAAATGTTGGTAGAAGTTGCAAAATCCGATGAATTTTCGGACATCCCGTGTTGTCTTTGGTGTAGGCCAATTCTTGATTCCTTCGAGTTTGGTGGCGTCCATTTCGATCAAGGTAGGAGTGACTACTGCTCCTAGGTATTTGACGTGTTGTTTTTCAAATTCGCATTTCTTGGGTTTGAGGTATAGGTCGTGTTTGCATAGAATGTCAAGTACTTCTCGAGTGATTTGTTGTAGTTCCTCTCAAGTCTTGGCATGAATGAGGATGTCGTCCATGTAGACGAGTACTTGTCCTCTTCGAATAAGGTGAGCGAAAATATGATCCATCATGGATTGAAACATTGCAGGGCTGTTGCACATTCCGAAGAACATGACTGTCAGTTCGAATAATCCTCTTGGGGTCTTGAAGGCTCCTTTCCATTGGTCACCTTCACGGATGCGGATGTTGTTATATCCAGCTCGGACATCAAATTTTGTAAACCATTTCGATCCTTTGAGTTTGTCGAGTAGCGAGGATATGAGTGGTATCGGGTATGCATTCTTGATTGTATGTGTATTGAGGTAGCGGTAGTCTTGGCACAGTTGCAGTTTGCCATCCTTCTTCCCTATGAAGAAGAAGGGTGATGCCATTGGTGATTCAGAAGGGCGAATATATCCTTTAGCAAGATTTTTGTTGATGAATTTGTCAAGTTCTTGCATTTCAATAGGCGATAGTCGATAAGGTTTGAATGATTTTGGTTTGAACGAGTCCTTGAGTTCAATCTTATGATCCCAAGGTCTGCTTGGTGGAAATCGTGATGCTTTCTTTTCAGAAAATACGTCAAGGTAGTTGAGGAATTCCTTTGGAACGACTTTTTGTGGGTCAGATTCTTTCTTCTGGTCTCCATATTGTTGTGCTATAGCCTGTGAGGCGTTTGCTTTGAAGTTGATTTCGAGGAACGATTCTGGTTCCAAGGTGATGTGGTTGAGTTTGTCGATTTCATCTTCTTCCATGGTGTGGAGGAGTTCTTGATAAATATGTCCTGGGTCGTCATTTCTCCAGGTGAGGGTTTGGTTTCTCCAGTCGATGTTGGGATTGTGTTCCATGAGCCATGGGGCTCCAAGGATAATCTTGGGTTTGCCAAGTTTTGTAACTCGTGTCATAACAGGTGTGATTTGGTTGTCGATCTTGATATTGAGTATGCATTCTTTGGTGGTTGTTCTGGCTTTATTGATTGATCCGTCAGCATTATGGACTTCAATTGGTTTTGGTAAGGGATGTGTTTTGAGGTTCCATTGACTGATGAGACTGTCATTGATGAAGTTTCCTCCTGCTCCTGAGTCTAGCAGGGTAAGTGTATTGATTGGTTGTTGTTGGTTGAGGTGTATTCGTGCTGGAAGGTAGAGGATCTTGTTGTGTTGCTGAGCAGTGACTTGATTAATAGCTTGGGTCGATTTTCGATAGTTAGGTGGATTTCTTGGTCATGGGTATCTGTCGAATGAATATTCGGAGTCGCTGCTCACGATTTGCGAGTTACTGGAACTAGACACGATGCTGGCTAGTCCCTTCTGGTAAAATCCTTTCCTTTCCCTTTTGAGTCTTCTTCGTCACTTGACTCTTCTTCGATGTTGTTGAGTCTGGATCGTCTGTGTTTTTGGAATCTTCTTCCATGTTGGTTTCGGGAATAGGAGGCTCGGTTCTTTGACTTCCATTTGTTAAGTGGGCATGATCGTGCATAGTGCTTGCTGGTTTTGCAGATGAAGCATAAACCTTTACTTCTGAGTTCACAGAGTTCTTGGGGTAGGAGGTTGTTGAGTTCTGATTCGATGTGTGCTTCAACGATTTGATTAACTTGTTCACTTGTGTAGTAGTCGTCATCGGATGATACTTCTGAAGAGTCTTCGTCTGTTGACTGTTCAGATTCACTATCTGTTCCATCAATATTATTGAGCTCATTCGTGAGGATGTTGTCAATGTCCATGGGACTGTATCCTGGGGGGTTACGAGTTGTTTGAGATGGTGTATATGCTCAGAAGTTGTAGCTTTTGCTTGAAATACGAGATTTCGAATGTTTCTTGTGATGGGGGTTCAAGTAGTGTCAGTGCGAATTTCTCGGGCGATTAGCAAACAATTGAAAGTGCGCCAGTCCTCCTGTGCGGTGGGCTGCTGTGTAGACAGCTTCAGGGTTGTTTTCTGCTGGGCTCTGGTTAATGACACCTTTGCAGTAATATGGGTCCAGTCCTTTAAGGAATAATGCGACTTTGGTCTTGTTATGAGAGATGCCTGCTGAGGTGCATAGGCTCTTGAACTGGTTGATATATTCTTCGATTGGTCTGCCGTTCTGTTTGAGGTGTGTGAGGCGGTCGATGCTGACAATGGTGGTAGAGGCTTGTTTAAATGAGTTGTCCAACTCAGTGAAGAACTGTGATAGGGTTTGCATCATATTGAAGGTGTTTCCGGTGGTATGGGAGGTGATGTAGGCTTCCTTCCATGTTGTAGCTGGTCCTCGCATGTTGAGGAGGGCGAACATGATTTTAGTGGAGTCAGTGGAGAGATTGGTCAGTTGGCATGCATAGTAAATTTGTAGATCTCTTTTCCATCTTGGGTAGTCTGAGGGGTCTCCATAGAAGGGCTCAGGCTTTTTGACCTTTGGGTCTTGGGTGTTCGACATGGTGGAATGTACTGACTGAGGTGATTGGGCTCTGGAGGCTGTATCAGGATACGGGGTAGTCAGATTGTATGGGTCTGGTCCATGTGTGTTGATGAGGTTGTTGAGGATGCACTCTTGGTCAGTGGGTGAGGTAGTTCTGATGTATAGCTGTTGTTCTGGTGTGAACGAGTCGTACCAGGCTTGCTGTGCTGGGGTGAGGATGAGTGGGTGGAGTGTTGGTTCTTCAGGGGATTGTTCTGGGGATTCAGACTGTTGGTTACTTTCTGAGTGGTATGAGTGTTCAGACTCAGTGTCGATGTGCTCAGGATCTCCTCTGTGTTGAAGGAGGGGGTTTGGCTGGGTAGATTGTTCTGGTGTCATAGCTGCTTGGCTAATTCACTCAGAGCACTCTCCAAGAGAAGCTTGTCTGATAAGTCCTGCTGTGGCGCTGGTTGAGGGTTTGATGGGGGGAGGAGTGTCGTGAAAGGATTCGGCACATTGGATGGGCAGGGGTGGTGAATACGGGGTTTGCTCCGGTGAGTGGGTACAAAGCTGAAGTGAGGGATCTGAGGGCAGGGTCGGTTGGTGTTGTCAAGGTTGTTTGGATTTTCAGGATCATGAGGAGGAAGATTGGTCGGGATCGGGCTCGGTCTGAGCTCATTGCTTTCCTTTTCCTGAGAACAGGGTGGCATTGAAGAATCTGTGGTGGTGGAGGTGTCACAGGGTAGTTGCTGACTAGCTTGGATGAAATCCTATCTTGATTTCAAGTATCTCCAGGATTTCTTGTGGTATGGCTTTAATCTTTCTCGAATCCAGTTGTGCTTCTGGATGGTGGATGATTTCTGTAGTGCGCAAAATCCACACTTGCGCTAGGGGTCTATCTTTCCTTTCCGGTTACCCTTCAATCGGATACTCCTTCTTTGTACGTGGCTTAGAGTTATTCCACGGCACAGCTATTGTCTCCCACAGCTGGTCTAGTGCTTGATGTGGGTGCTTTTCTCCTTTACTCGTTTCCCAAGATAATGACCAGTTATCCAGGCTTTCAAGGATTGGCTCTGCCCTTTGTTATCAGTCTGGAGTAGGTCACAGTTGTTTTCCAGGTTCGCCAAGGTTCCTACAATCTGTCTAAATTGCTTTAGATGGAGCGGTTTCCTCTCTCCAATCTGTGGGCCTTTAAGATCTAGGTTGCTATCCTGATCACTGTGTTCGGGTGTATCTCCTGACATAGATTTGCAGTCTACTCGCAGATCCGGTCTAGTGTTGGCTAGGTCCGTGATGGGATTAGGGCCCGTGTCACCCTAGAGATATCGTGCGTCGTCTAGTCGCTTACAACGGACATGAGGGTCGCCGAGGGAAGCTTCCTATATAATGTTAGGTTGGTCCTTATCACTGGTCACCTAAGCTTTGCTAGGGGGCAGCTATCTCACTAGATGGTTCACAGAGGCGCTAGGATCTAGCAAGAAGGATCACAATAAGAAGGTGGCGAGGCAAGTGTCCAATTAAGTACACTCAGGAGGTCGAATGTCTATAAGTCGAGGGTATGACCAATAGAGCGTTTACTACCACACTGATCGTGAGCTAACATCAATCCAGAGATAAAGTGAAAGCAATATTCTGAGATTTAAGAATATAGGAAGCTTGCACTTCCAGTACATGGGCGGCTATTTAAGCTTTACTTCTAGTGTCCTAAAGAGGTAACTATGACGAAGTAATGCTACGAGTCCGAGAGTCAATAGAAGCATAACTATGGAGTGGAGTGAGACGAGAATAGAAACTAAGACAAGGATAGGAACTAGACAAGAAAGGAAACTAACTAAGTAAGGAAACTGTTCAAGACAGGGTTCAGGTGAGATACAGGAATACAAGGCAAAGCATCTGTAACAAGATAGAGAAGAAAGTATTTACAAGTTATATTACAAGTCCATGTCCGGGTGAAGCTGTCCACTGGAATTGGAGGAATAAGAATCGGGAGACAAGGCAGAACTGGGAACGGTGAAGTTCCCAGCGAGGGGTGAGTCGGAGGAATCTGACTTGTGTTCAATTAACATGCTGTGGTGAGGTGATGATGATGATGATGATGACAAGGAAATGTCTGCAGTGACGTAGGGAGGTGGATAGGGAGGAGGATCCTCAGCGGGTTCGGAGTCGTCAATGCCGGGGACATTGGAGTCGATGCTGCGTAATGGAGGAAGCTGCGATCTGCAGGGAGGGATGGCCGGAGGTTCATTGGAGTTAGGGTCGAGATGATAGACTTCTACTTCTTGAAAGTAGAGTCCACGAGCAACTTCATATTTGATGATATGAGGGACGACCTCGGGCAGGTACATCATGTAGGGGTGGAGGAATATGATTGGCTCTCCTGCATAGGGGATCATCTTCCAACTGTGGGCCCAGGCAGTGTCAAAGTTGTTATGGATGGTTTGGATATATAACCCGTTGGGATCAAAGACGTGAGTGAAGGGAGCGTTCTCCCAAGCGATGCGAAGGATTTCAGTCATCATATGATCAGCTGAGTAGAATAATGGTCCTGGCGTTGGCCAGTCCTGTGAGAATAGAGATGCATGGCCAGGGAGGTGACGATTGGCAAAGGCTTCGTTGTGGTAGCAGACGGGGTCTTCATCTGGCATACAGGTATCCTGAGTGGTGTGGTGGGAGGCATTGGGAAGTCCAAGTTCATGGACTAGGGCATTGTAGATGCGATTGCGGTGGGGTGTACTAGGATGGTTCATAACATCATAGGAGAGTCATGTGATGGATTGAACTGGCATAGATAAAGAAGCTGTTGGGCCTTTTTATTGAGCTTTAAGTATCTCAGTCATAGTGGCAATTGACTAATATATATACCTATCAAGCTTTAAGTATCTACGAGTAGTAATAAGTATCAGGTCGAAACACAACAGTAGGGCTAACTCACCTCAGCCATAGTGGCAATCGACTGAGGTGGTACGAAAAGGAAAAACTCCCTATATATGTCCCCAACTCCTCCAATAAGAGTCATGAGCTAGTAAGCCAAGCGAAAGGAAAATATGATAGAAAAACTGAGATGAAATTCGTTTCAACTGGTACCTTGTGGACCGTTCCTACTTCACCAAACGCAGAATCCCTATTGATGTGCTGATGCTCCAGTGCATCCGATCCTTCCTTCAACACTTTTAAAGCATTGTAATCGGTGACTGTGAGTCGAATAATTGGGACCTATCAAAATTGAAGAACGGGCTCACCACAGTCCATCAAACGAAGTACCCCTGTAGGCATTTGGAATTAGTCCATTACCGGTTGTCAGTCTCAGGAACAAAAACTTGCCAAGGGGTATAATGGGATTTCATTCAACCTGATCAACCGAAACAAAAAACCACAAAAAACCGGGCGGGGACATAAATCAGAACCTCCTTCAGGACCATCCACGAATATGGTGTTTGTGGTTAACAGAAAACTTGGGAAACCCGTGGCATCCAATCACAGCGTAAACTTCACATTGCGCGTGGCATTGATTTTCGGGGTAGTTTTTGAGTGTGGCGAAAATGAATGCGAGCATTGGGGTACCTTTGTTGTGCGAGATGCGGTTAAGTGCGAGTTAGGTGCGGGTTTGCAAATATTGGGCTTGATTGTGATGGAGTAGTGCGACACAACTCCAGAAACCGAAAGTTCCGATTTGTTAATTTAGCCTGTTTGGTATCGACTTGTTGGATCGGTCAGGCGTCAGTAGATTCAAAAGACGGTTTGGCCCGCATCGTTCAAACACGAAGTAACGTCAGAAACAGGCGTCAAGTCCAAGCAACGCCTCATCCCCGGGCAAACAATCACCAGGGAACTGTTCCGAAATGCACTTTAATCAACGAGGCATCTCGACAAGGTACTTGTTAGGCGCAGTCACAAGCATGGAGGCTTTGAAGACGTCTTCGATAAGTTAGGCCTTCGGATTGTTTGTTCGTTGAACGGGGAGACCATATGTCATGACCGTCGTGATTCCGCTGCATCTGAGGATCGCGCTGAGCCAATAGGGCGCCCAGCGAGGAGTGTGTCGGTCCAAACGAAAAGGCTTATCCTCGGGCTCTGGTAGGGATTGGGAAGGAGGTTCGCAGGCAGAAAAGTACCGCTGGAAGAGGCGGCGTTGATTCCACGATACATCGTTATGTGGGAGGATTGAGAAAAAGTTGTAGAGCCCAGCTCTTTGAAATGGGGCCAGATGTGGCTGTGATGGAAGATGCAAGGGTATGTACAGACCCCTTGTTACGAGATAGGTCTGTAGCAGCAGATTCAAATTCGAAGCATAATTTCCTCCAGGTTGGACCGGGTTAACGTCTCTGCACGCTTAGTCCTCTATGAACTTGAATGGCGTAGGACGAATACACGACAAAACGAATTGCAACGTGGCACAAAAAACGTCAGTCCGTATTCGTTACTTGCGCAAGAGTGCAAAGCAAAACCAGTGCCAAACAGACTCCAACAACAAAGTTCATCTCTTCCAAGCGAGAGCGTGTCGGTGTAATCTGAAAGGATGTCGCCATATATCACTACAGGACTACAATCTTTTGTTCAAACCGCCCAACGCGTCCCTCAGGCATTCATCGACGGATTTCAAGTTAAGAATACGCGTTTTCTGAGACCCTCAGTGACAGCGGGGATATTGCGCATGCGGGACGGAACACTTTGAGGGAGAATCCTGAGGGTCCGACCACTGAAGAATGTTCAAAGGACAACAAGTGAAGCGTACCACCAGTCCTTTGTGTGACTCGGGCAATTTCGCGTATCATGATCACAAAAATACAGGCCCTCATGAATCATGAAATCTGGTCAATGTTCAAGAAGGAAGTGAGAACTGCAAGCATACGAGATCATTCCACATGCAAAAGAAAACGGAAGCGAAATAGATAAGCCGAATTCTCCATATCAGATGACCTCAGCCCCTAAATACTCTTGCAGGAGGCCCTCAACATTCTTTCCCTGACGAGGGGTAAATTTGCATTCAAACGGAAGAGGTTCCCTACGACCGTTGACTGCAATCAGGAATCTTCCTTGTGGCTGGAAAAGTGAGTACTCACGAGATGATGGCAGCTGCAATAAATTTGGGTTCGACTTCGACAGGTTTGCCTTCCGCGTCGAGCGCTGGCGAGATATCATATAAAGCAAGGATGGAAGCAGCGACGATATATAGCGTTGATAGAGCAATGTGAGAACCAGGGCATATTCTGGACAAGGATCAAGATTTCAATCGAAAGAAAGACAGATACAGAAAAGATGTGCGAACCTCCTTCCAAAGCCGAAGGTGGCGGTGACGTTGGGATCAGGGACATCAGTCAAAAGGACACCATCCTTGATGAACCGGTCAGGGTTGAACTCCTCAGGATTTGGAAATATTTCATCATCATGAAGAATGGCGCTTGTACGAGATCAACAACTGCACAAGAGCACGAAGATATGAGGTACTCACTAAGTATTCACCATGATGGTGGATCCTTTTGGGATATAGTATCCTTCATACACGTCCTCCTCGGTAGTCAAGTGAGGAACACCTATGTAATTTATCAGTTACCAGGCAGCTAGTTTCGGGTATCAAGAGTTTCACTCATTGGCGCAACGGGATTCCATCTAGAGGCAATTTCATACTCGCATGGACACCAATTAGACGGCGAAATGCTACTCACCGCAAAACCTCCTTGAGGATAGCCGAAAGATAAGGTAGGTGTGGTTGATCTGAATAATCAGGCAACCGATCTGATCCAACCACAGAATCTATCTCTTGTTGCGCTCTGCGCTGAATTTCGGGGTATTTGAGCATGGCAAGTATGAATGTCATCGTGGTCGCGACAGTGGTCTCAGAGGCAGCTAGCATAACACGTTGAATAATGTTCTCTGTGATGAGGCTCTCCCTCGACTCACCCCCGAATATCTGTGCCGCAGCTTGTTTGATATGCAGCGCCTGGTATTCAAAATCCGGTGCATCCCTATATTTCTCCAAGCTCGCAGAAACGAATGACCCTGGGGCAGTTCCATCTTCCTATCCGATACATTAGCAGGAGATACAGTATAAGGCCCGTAGACGTACCATGCTCTTCAACGTCATCTGATAGGGCTCTTCCTTAACGCGGGTCAGCTGTTCTCGAATCCTGCACGCTACCTTCTTGAAGGTAGCACCCGGCATCCACTCTGGCACGTATTTCAGCGGAGGGACAACATTGACTAGGTACTTCCCCGGAGCAGTGGCTCCCGCGGAACTAGTGAATGCTTCTTCTGCAAGCCGAATAAGGGGGTCACAGTTTCGCCGAACAGGGAGTCCGTAAGTAATGGCTAACGACAAGCCTCCAACACAACTAAAAGTAATAGATCGATCTCAGTACGTAGATATACTCTGGAACAAATGCCTTACTCTCGTACATGCCCATGGACATCGCGTGGATCCTGACATAGATTCGGTAAGAGCGCCTTTCGAACAAACTCCAATGCTTTTTCTTGTTCCCTGTCCAGAGCCTTGGGAGAGAAATATTGTTGGAACAACCGTCGGTGGTTCCTCCATTCATCTCCATAGGGCATCAAAACAAAGAACTCTGTGGCTCCTATCCTATAAAGATCGAGGTTAGATGGTTTTTGAATACCACCACGTTCACCTTGGATGCGCACACTTCTGAGAACATCCTTACTTGAGGTCTGGTGATGGTGAAACAATGCCTCCCTCTTTATTCTATTGGTGTGCTTACCGACTTGAATACAGAGCTGAGCGCTTTTCAAGAAGGTCTTTTGCCATACGATCATCATTCAAGACTATTATGGGATTCCCAAACGCTTCAAGATACATGATCTTTGATCCTAAATAGCAATTTCATACTTCATTAGCGTCACATGCGATCACAGAAACCTAGTCTCACCAAGCTTTCGCCCAAGTTCTTTATAGAACACATGAGCGTATGTCAAGGGGATTTGGAAAGCATTCCCAACGAGTGGCCATCGCGGGAGTGAAGGTGGCAGAGGAAGGAGTGGCCTTCGACGCCAGCGATAGACGAGATGGAGTACACCGCAAAAACACAAAAATAGTATGTCTCGAAGACCGAAAATTGCCATGGTATGGTCTGGAAAAAAGGAGGATAGATGGCGGTCCTGGTACGAACAGGAAGAGATGTAACCATCCACCTATACATACCAGCCACCGCTGCTTCTTAAATCGTGGCCACATGCGCTGTCTCGTGCGAAGTCCTTCTGGAACATATGTCTAGAAGATGATAACAGTTTAGAATGTGGGCGTGGGCTCAGCTAGTCTGCTGACCTTTTCTCTGTCACTGAGAATGACAGCAAGCCCCAGGAATGAGGAGTAGATTGGAGGCGCGAGTGGGAATATCTAGCACTTTTAGCATACGACTGGGTCACCTGAAACGTAATCTTTCGTACATTTTAACTTCCATCATGGGGTCGTGAGAAGTGAACTCGTGTAATAGTCAAAAAGCTTTGACATTCTATGTATTCCGAAGGTCTTCTTTGAGACAATGGAAGCAGCACCATTCCGGCGCCTCATGGGTTCGGTTGTACTATCCAAGCTCCTGTACATCATATAGTTTCGTCCATCGGTAAATTCGCTGCCTCATCTCTCTGCTTGAGCTAAGGGCTCCTAATGTGACGTTGCCCTACGTCGTCGCTCTTAGTACATTAACAAGCCCCAAGTTCTAAAGGTCCAACTTTCCAGAAATGTGTCTTTACGAGCAAATTACTCGCGAAAACTCTGCAACTGTCAAAACAAAGAAACCAGATCCTCCAAATAACACTTCACATTCACGTCCACTCAATAATCTATAACCTATAACCTATATAAATATGCCACATCACCACCATCCTCACCACCATCACCACCGTCCTCACCTCCCCCCCTCCCTAACCTTCCCCAAAATCCTCTCCCACTTCCCCACTACACTCTCCCTCGGAACCCTCCCCTCCCCAACCCACCCCTTCAACCATTCCACCAACTTCACATACTCCCTCCCCTCCCCCTCCATCCCCCCACCCTGGAACCTCTCCACCAACGGCGCCTGCACACTAACCTCCCTCCACGCCGCAAGCGCAACCGCCAGCGTAGAAGTCGACGGCTGGATCGAGAGGTATCGCATCCACGCGAGCAGGAGTGGAATTTCTGTTGAGCGGGAGGAAAGAGTCAAGAGGAGGATGTAGTTTAAAAATGTAGTGTTTGTTAGGAGTATTGAGGGGTAATGTGAACGTGTCCGTGTTCGTGTACTGGGTTCGACATGTCGGTTTGTCGTGATGTTGCCCGAATTCGGAATAGACATAAGACTTGAGATCGAATTGGGATCAGGTAAGGGCCCATCCAATAAATCCGCAAACCCCTCAAAAACGTATTTGACCGCTCTCAACCTCTTCAACCCAAACCCAACAGGATCTTCATCCACGGAAGCACGCGTTGCACTCGCGGGTGCCTCAAGTTCCATCATCTCCTTTACTTTCTCCTCCCCACCTTCCTGCTCAACAGCCATCCCAAACAACGCCTGCAAAAACACTTTCCTCGCTGCGTCTGCTGGCGCCTCGTCGTGCCATATACCAGAACTATATGTTCTAGGTTTGTTTTTCACCGTGTCGTAGAGGACTGTACGGATAGCCGAGACTGCTTCTGCCCGACGCTGTGTTGCGCCGAGGGGAGCGGAAGTTTCGGTACTTTTAATTTTGGCTTTGCGGAAGGGGTTTTTAAGGGAGAGATGTGCGAGTGCTCCAGAGAGTGTATCATCCAATTTGTGCGCGAGGCGTGCAGATTGGAGGAGGATGGAGAGGGAGAGTGCGTTGGGTTGGACGCTGTATAAAAGGTCCATGTAGTCCCAGAGTCGGAAAACGACGTCGGGGCGGTGGATCCGGTTAAGCGCGACCATAAAATCGTTGATAGTTTTTTGTGTGACTTTTACTGGTTTTCTGAGCATCACGAGTTTAGGTTTTGTGCTGTCGTCATCCATGACAGTATCAGATCGGGCGCCCAGTCGCTCGAGGAGCATGAACGCGTCATGAGGCCGTCCAGCTCTCGTTAAGGCTACAACACCGGTAGCGAGTGCTTCCGAGTCTATGGTAGCACCACTTTTAAGCAGTTTCTTCCAGTACGCTACGGCATTAACTGTATCCCCTCGTAGTAACAACCCGCGTATGAGGATAGTGTACGTCGCGACTGTGGGTCTGCCACCAGGTGCACGGTTGAATGTCTTCATCAAATGTGCGGATGTGCATTTTGAATCCCGAACGGCAACGCAGAGTGCGGCGGTGAGGTCATGGATACTAAGGAATTTGGTCCGCATCAGACGAGTCAAGGTACGTGTTTTGCGCTTCTTGTTTGTAGGGGTGGGTGGGGTGATGACGGTAGGGAAAGGTGCCGATGCGAGCTTGCGGAGGAAACCGAAGGCGGGTGGTGCTGAAGTGTAGGCGTTCAGCATGAGTGTGTTGGCGCGGATTTGGGGTACGGATGACGGATTAAGGAGGGATGCTGTGTCGTCTGGTTTGGTCTCCTGCTTGTGTATGGCATTGTAATATTGCTTTGCATCATAGATGGCACCATCTTTTGCAAAGAATCGTAGATATGCCTCGAGGTGAGATGTTTGAGGAACAAAGCCCTCCTGAGCCATCCGACCTTGGAGGTATTTCGTCAACTGCAGCGTAACAAAGCGGTCATTGAGCAGTGCTTCGTATGTTTCGGAAGTGAGCTTAAGCTGCCGTGATTCCATGGCTTTAAGCAATAGAACAGCGATGTTAGCACTCTCGACGGTGCGATTAGGAATGCATGAGATGACTTGGAGCAGGAGGTTAAAGTACACTGAGGGATCCTCAATCCAGGTGTGGAGGAACGTCTGTGCGAGACGACGGAGGGGAACGACAAGGTTAAATCGAGCAAGTTGGATTGCGGCGAGGAGGATGAGTGGGCCATGGACCTCGTTGGGAGCATTGTCAAGGTGCGAGTAGACGAGGTCTAGCATGGGTCCGTGGGCGTGCTCGGACGAACGAACTTTGTTAGCGATGAGATGGAGCACGACCCAAGAGGGACAGCGTTGGAGAGTGTCCGGGGGAAGGGACTGGATAGTGGGTTGGTGGAGAAGGGGTTTCCAGCGGTCGTATTCATTTGTGGATATGCCGTTTCCGTGAAGAGCCTCAGAGAGACCTAAGAGGTGTCGAGGCTGGCGGAGAGCATCGAGGAGGCGCCATAGAGGATGGCGGGTCTCTTTGTGTGCAAGAGCAATGTACTTTGGCGGTCTGAGGGAGCGGACGGGGATTGAGGTTGAGAATACGCGTGTTCTGAGACTCGCAATGGCAGCAGGGATATTGCGCATGCGGGACGAGACATTGGGACGCTAAGGTGGTGGGGTGGTGTGCAAACAGAGCCAAACACGTGTTTTTAGGGACCGTTTGGCAGGTGCAACCCACGTCTCCTTACCACTGTCAAGATGCCGCGCATTCTCTTCGTCTCTGGTTTTCACCCACAGACACGTGCGAGAGACCTCGCCTACGAGTTTGAACGGTATGTTCTCTTCTCTCTACACGCCCCAATCCACCTCACACCCTCTCCCAGCTTTGGTCCTCTCGTCCGCTGTGATGTCCCTGCTCCTCGAAACCCCCGCTCCAGCTCAAATCCGTAAGTCCTCCTTCTCTGCGCAGCTTCTTTCTCGCCCCAGTCGATCTTCGACAACTCGACCTCTTCGCGACCATCGAGTCCCTTCGATCCACCCGTCTTTTCTGACAACGGGCCCCCCCGTCTCGTTCGCTCCTTTGTTTCGACGCGAGCTCGCTTTCTCTCTCCGTCCTTACACTCGCGAGAAAATCACGTTCATTCAACGTCGCCCGTCGACTGTGTAATAAAAAAATTCCGATTCGACCCGCCTGCTTCCTCTCGTCTATCGATCCGAAAACACGATTCGCTCAACCTCGACCCTCCCCCTACCTTCGTGCAGCTATGCTTTTGTGGAGTTTCGCAACGGCCGTGACGCCGAAGACGCCTATTACGACATGTACGTGTCTCTCGTTGCCATCCCCACCTTTCTCATTCCTCATGCAAAAATTTTCCTTTCATTTCAGGCATGGACGCTACTTCGAAGGCAGCCGGTTAAGCATTCAGGTATGTTTATAACTTCCCGAATCATCCGTAAGCGCTATACCTACACGTGACTATCTCAGTGGGCCAAGAACCCCCCGTCTTCTGTGTGGCGTTACGAAAGACGTTCGCCTCGCCGGGACCGTTCTCGCAGCCCCCGCAGGAGGGACGACCGCGACAGGGATTACGACCGTGACCGTGACCGCGATAGGGACCGCGACCGCAGGAGGGGCCGTTCCAGGTCTCCTGATAGGCGTGGAAGGACCCCGTCCCCCGATAGGAGACGCGATGACCGAGACCGTGACCGTGAACGCGACAGGGACCGCGATATTAGGGATGAACGCAATGGTGATCGTGACCGCGACCGCGACCGTGAAAGGGACCGTGAGCGCGCGAGGACACCCCCGCCCTTGAACAGCGCTGACGATATTGGAAAGAAGGATTATCATGGTGCAGGTATTGATGAGAGAGATCATAGGGATAGGGATGAGAAGAGGGAGAATGGACGCACCCCTCCTTATGATAATTGAGTGTTGACCTTTTGTCTTTTCGATTGACTTACCCTACGTCTGTTTTTTCTTGTTTTGTTCTTCTCTCATTGATTAAGCTGATTCTATGCCCCCTCGTATGCTTGTCACGTGCCCCATTTTGGTTTTGTCTTACCCTTTTTCTTTCCTTCCTTCCCTTCCTTTCCTCCTCTCAAAAGAACGCTCGATCCGGGTGTGCTTACCGTGTTCCTACAGCCTGTCTCCTATGTAATCAGATTTCAATATATGATTATGTGCCGGTATCGGCTTATTATGACTTTCCATCTCGTTTTGATCTTGAGCGTCTCGAATAGCCTAGAAGTCGTGATTCGACTGATCGGATGTGTTGCTATTCATAGCCATAGCCCGCGTCATTTCTGATAGACGGTTGTCTGACTATCAAGCTACTAACGAAATTCCTCCGTCGTTCGCATGTGACTTTTTTTAGTTTCGGAGCCTCACTCATGCGACAATCTTGTATCATGTGGTTGGTGAGCTGCTTAGCAAGCTGGGGACATGAGAACACTGATGGCGACATACAGATTGCTCCGAATCATTTATCTATCTAGGTTACTACTCTAACCCACCCCGGATTGAACGAACGACAATGGCGCAGGTCCCGAAAGTCAAGTTGAACACTGGAGCTGAGATGCCCATGGTTGGTGAGTCTTCCGCTGTCGATTGACAGTTATTGCTATGCCCGGTGGTGGCTGATTCTGGCATTGGTGTGGTACAGGGACCGGTTCATATGCACCGCCTAATCCTAAGGCACAGTCTGCAGTGAAAGGATGGATTTTGACTGCTTTACAGGCACGCCTTTGGCCATCTCTTTTCCCTTTTCCGCTGACGAAGTGGATGGAGTGCAGGCTGGATTTAGACATGTTGATACGGAGTTATCGTATGGTACGGAGAGAGCTGTTGGAGAGGCTATTAGGGAATCGGGGATTCCGAGGGAAGAAGTGTTTGTTACTACCAAGTTGCCGTACGTCTCCCTCCTTTGATTTGAATCTTGTTGGATGAAATCTTGAGGGGTTTGTGGATTCAAGGTTGCACCTTCATGATAAAGTCGCTGAATCGTTCAATGAGAGTTTCGAGAACCTCGGATTGGGGTACATCGATTTATATTTGATGCATTGGCCGCAGTTCCTTTTGGCTGAAGGTGCGCGTGTTCTTTCTATAAGATAATTCCTCCCTGATTTTTGAGTAGGTGGGAAACTTGTGAAGAACCCGGATGGATCGTATAAGACTCGGGATGATGTGACTTTTAATCAGAGTTGGGCAGAGATGGAGAAGTTGTTGGAGACGGGGAAGGTTAGAGCGATTGGGGTTAGCAATTTTTCGGTTAAGACGTATGTTCTGTCCTGCTTTTGTTGGTTTTTGTTGTTGATGTTCGCTGTGTAGGTTGGAACAATTGCTCAAGACGGCTAAAGTCGTTCCTGCTGTGAACCAAGTCGAGTGAGCATACGTTTGATAATACCGAACGATATCAAGCAACTGACACTGTTTAGAATGCACCCGTACTTGGCCCAGAACGAACTGAGGAAGTATTGCAAGGAAAAGGGTATAGCGATCACGGCTTATACACCAAGCGGTATGTCCACTTGCCACTCTATAGAACTGATATCGGAACAACATCGTTCGTTGTATAGGATATTCTGAAGTTCGCAATGACCCAGTCATCCTCGAGTTAGCCAAGAAATACAGCGCGACGCCGACACAGGTTATACTTGCATGGCATATCTACCGGGAGACGATTATCGTGCCGAAGAGTGTGAACCCGGAGAGGCAGAAGGAGAATATTACCGTGCGTCGTGCTTGCTTCATGCAGCAGTTTAATAATCCTGATCCTGGGCGATTATTTGTAGCTGATTACGCTCGAGAAAGAGGACCTGGAGAAGATTGACAAGTTGGATAGGAATCAAAGGATATGTAATAAGGCTGATGAGACTGGGACGGTATGGGGGTGGACGTATGAGCAGTTCGGGTGGTAGATTCGAGATAATTGAGGTTTATGGGGTTGAATATTGCGTTGCTATGTCGCCTGGACACAGGAATGAAATGATGAAACATAATTCTGAGTTCGTCGTCAATCTGATTAGGAATACCACAGCGACCTATTACATCGTGATATTTCTGTAACTCCTGGAATCGACAAGATGGCTGACGGTGCATCACTTCTAAGAAAGGTTGTTATGGGAATGGGTTATCAACACTCGAACTTTGTCAAAGTCAAGAAACGGGCGGTTGATCTGGTTAATCATAACCGGAACGATTTGGAAGTTGGAACTCACAAGGCATCTACTGGGAGACGGTTGTTTCTATCATTGTTTCAGAAGTCTCCTTTACTCAGTTCCACTGTAGGGACGTGCTCCCCAGCATACGTATCACACACTCACCCAAAGCGAATTTAATTATTATCTTATCAGCTCGTGTAACGCCGTCACCTCCCTCCCTTCTTCCTCGTTTTGAGTACGTTATTAGTGGTAGCCTATGTGATGTACCCTCGCCTGTCTACCTCCCAGTGCATTCTTGTCAGACTAGGTGGGTCCTGGTGAGTCCCTCCAACATTTCATTCGTCCAAAAACGGTCTGAAGGTGCATCGTGAAAGGTCTTTACATGTTTATCCTTGCACTTGCAGCGTGAAAAAAAGTGGTGACTGTGTAGATTGTGTACAACGTCGAGATGAAAGGTCAGGTGCTGAACCCCTGATCCCATGCTCCAACGGACTGGTGCCCGATTATCCCCATTTTCGTAGCACCATGACCCTCCATTGCAATTCTGGGCCCACAAATGGTTGGCTCCTCGGGCGCAGCCAGCACTTATGACCATTTTCTTTGTTTCATGGAGAACGCAGCAATCCACCAGAAACCGACTCTCCTCACCCTCCCTCAGGAGATCCTATATGAAATTTTGCGAAGCCTCGATGCGAGAAGCCTTCTGACAGTTAAACAGGTGCGAACATATCACCCCTTCTTGCCTTCTGTGTCTCGGCTTACAGTGTGTCGTAATATACTTACCTCGACATAGACTTGTGCGACCTTATGTCGGGCAACCACTGACCGGAGGCTGTGGCGTGATTTCGTGCGGGAACTGGAATCACGTCCTGGTCACTCACGTCTCGAGGCTCCATGGACGGACTATACAAGCGAGGAACTCGCGCAATGGACTCTATCGAGGTTTCGTGTTGACGAATTCTGGCGCACATCCCCTACGGTTGATGTTGTGAATCCTCCCCGTACGCGCTTGTTCTGTGGCATTGAAGAAGGCTCCGGGTATTCGACTCTTCTTCCTGGTGGACGATGGTTTCTTATGTTTGGAGAGTCCCAAGGGAAAATCTATGCGTTCGATCTTGAGCGTTCTGAACCAAAAGGGGAGGTTCTTGTTGAGAGCGGCAATCCAAGCTCGGTTGAGTGGCTTTGGGCGCATTGGGTTGATTCCTCGAAACAGCGCCTGTCTCTCCGCGTCGGTCTCTGGTGCAGATCATTCAGTATGGCCACGGTGATTGTTTATGCTTGTTACTTTTCTCATCGCTGTATCGTTACAGGCGAACCGCAACCACATGAGATACCCGTTGAAGTCTACAAAATTGAGCTTGTTGGACACGGATTCGATGCCAAATTGCACGCCGAACACTTGATAAGTATTCGTAAACCTTCTTCGGGCTTTCATGTATGCGGGGCTCTCGATGGCGAATTTTTTTTGGATATTCGACGAGATGCAGCCGCGGTGCTGTCAATGTCCGTGACCAGATACTTCAAGGATGGCCAACCTACCCAATCCAAGACGATGACGATAGAGATCGGTTACCAGTCACTTGTGAGCCTTTAGTCGCAGGGACGTAGTTGCCCATGGCTTACCGCCTTTTAAGTCTAGTGCTCACCTTGCATGGGGCGAGAGGATCATCCTCACTGGAGAGCGGATCGAAATTTATTCGCTAGACCAGATAGCTCACGCCCAGCTCGAGGATGCTGGTCCTGTGCACCGTATATCCTGTTCACCAACCGCAGCAACAACGTTTGGTATCGTGCCTCGCAGACTCTCTACTCCGATATTTCTGCCTGAAGCAGTGCGATTTACACTCGCTGCAGAAGACTGTGTATGGGGAATTGACATTCCTCGTGATATCACTATAGTTCCCGAACGCAAGAAGCTAGCAGACGCGCCGTTCGCGTGGTCAGCCAATACAGGAATGGGTTACCAACACTCACTCTTTCTCGATCCCGGGCAGGGGGTGATTGAAGCGATTCGTCATATTTGGGATGATTCGGGAACTAAACTTCAGGGTTCACGAAGGACGGTCACGGACGCGCTTCCTAGACTGAGAGATGGTGAACTGTATCGTTTGGCCGGGTACAGTGAGGAGCTGGGCCGGATCGTGGTTTACGAGGGTCATGGAAGTACTTGCATGGTTGTTGATGTTGTATGAGTTTTGGTTGATGTGATGGGAGAAGTTTGCGGTTTTGGAGAGATGGGGGCGTTCTCAGTGGCTGTGCTAACTATCTTCGAGATCAACTGAACAAGAAATCAGATCTTGGGCTTGTGAGCCTTTAGTGCAGAGTTTCCGTACATCATAGGCTGAGCTGTGAATGAGTCCTGACAATTTGAAATGCAACGAAGTGCAAGCCGGGACTTACACAGCATATACGATCGGACATAATTAGATGTTTCTGACTGGATTAGGAAATGGTATAAAGAGACGAGTTGGATAGAGATTGGATACTCCTTCTTCTTCGACTTCCAATATATCCTCAAGTCCAATGCATATCCTCATCCTTCTCCTCATACACTCTCTAGTAGAAACGCCAACATTGGGGAGAAGCCGAGGTTGCTTCTGAGTGTTGTTTGTTCAACCTGTCTTAATGTGGTCAATGGCGCTGATCATGCAGTTGCTCCCCTCTTGACTGTTGATAATGCAAGAGGCCTCGAAAGGCAACTGGTCCTGCACCTCAGCCAACACCACTTGTAATACCGTGTGTTCTAGGGACCCAGGTGCGTACGTAACTATTCGACGCGATGAGCCATGACACACAGGTACCATGCACTAGAGTCTCATTGCTGATGAGAGGGATTCTGAATGTATGGGGTTGGCATTGCTAATGGTAAGAATGGGCGTCGGGGATGCAACATTTTAACTGGTCTTATATTGTCCTCAAGAAGCCAAACAGGCTATCCTCAATGCCCTTATGAGAGCAATACAGACACTGCACTGGTCTCCAAATGTTCCGGGGCCTCAAACTTATATGCAGCAAGCCCAGCAAGAGTGCTCTATTGGTTATATTCCATATTGCCTAGGTGTTGGCGTTGACTAAAGGGCATCTCGTGTTGTGGCAGGCCAAGAAGACAACATTGTTATCCATTTTCTAGAAAGGTGTTGACTGCCTGAGAGACTATCTGGAGATCCTGAAAGGACAGATCACACTTCTGGCACTGTCCTGCGACATGATTTGGAGTCTGAGCATGATCTGTGGTTGTTCTCCCTGATTCAGTATAAACCAAGAAACAAATTATTGAAAGGAGAATGAAATTTCGTGAGGTGGTTGTGACATTGGGAGTGAGAGAGAACACCTTTTTAGCCCTGATGATATTCATTATCACTAGCAGAAAACAAAATGGTCTCTTGTGATGAGTGAGAAATGATATTGCTGCTACACTAGCATTGTGTCAGTGGAGAGTAAACCAGTTACTCACAATCCAAGGCTGGTTGAATGGGAACAAGACCAGAGAAATGTGGGAATGGTGAGTCTTCAGGAGTACCAGAGAAAAGGATACTGAGTTGATGATAGCAAGGAATATTGAGGGTAGAGCTTAGATGTCAAGTAAAGATGAGGAATATGAAACTCCAGTGAAGAAAGTATGCTACTATAGAGGGGTTTAATGTTAGGGTGGTCCTTATCACCAGTCACCTAAGCTTTGCTAGGGGGTGGTTATCTCACTAGATGGTTCACAGAGGTGCTAGGATCTAGCAAGAAGGATCATGATAAGAAGGTGGTGAGGCAAGTGTCCAGTTAAGCACACTCAAGAGGTCAAATGCTTATCAGTTGAGAGTATGACCAATAAGATGTTTACTACCACACTGATCATGAACTAACATCAATCACAGAGTTAAGAGCAAGTTAACACTGAGATTTAAGAATATAGGAAGCTTGTGCTTCCAGTACATGAGCAGCTATTTAAGCTTTACTTCTAATGTCCTAAAGAGGCAATTATGATGAAGTAATGCTACAAGTCTGAGAGTCAATAGAAGCATAACTACAGAGCAGAGAGATATGAGAATAGAGACAGACAAGAATAGAAATGGAGACAAGAATGGAAAATAACTATGTATGGAATAGTTCAGGTCAGAGTTCAGGCAGGATACAGGGATACAAGGTGAATAGTCTGTAACAGTAGGGATAAGAAAGACACTATTTACTAGAGGTAAATCATAAGTCCATATTGGGGTGAAGGCATCCATTAGTAGAATCAGAAGAGTATGAGTTGGGAGACAAGGCAGAACTGGGAACAGTGAAGTTCCCTATGAGAGGTGAGTCAGAGGAGTCTGACTCATGCATTGGACTGTGGCACAGCAAGGATGATGACAATGATGATGAGGATGTGTCTGCAGTGATGTAGGGAGGTAGATATGGGGGGGATCTGCAGCAGGTTCTTCTGCACTTGACTCATCAATGCCAGGGATGTTGGAGTCAACACTGCAGAGGGGTGGAAGCTGTGTATGACAGGGAGGAATGGCTGGAGGGTCATTGGAGTTAGGATCAATGCAGTAGACTTCTACTTCTTGAAAGTAGAGTCCACAGGTGACTTCATATTTGATGATATGTGGGACAACCTTAGGTGGATACATCATGTAGGAGTGAAGGAAGACAATGGGCTCTCCTACATAGGAGATCATCTTCCAGCCATGTGCCCAGGCTGAGTCAAAGTTATTATGGATTGTTTAAACATATAACCCATTGGGATCAAAGACATGGCTAAAGGGAGCATTCTCCCAAGTGATGCATAAGATCTCTGTCATCATGCAGTCAGTAGAATAGAATATGGGTCCAGGCATCAGCCAGTCTTCTGAGAATAAGGATGCATGGCCAGGAAGGTGACAGTTAGTGAAGGCTTCATTGCAATAGCATACTGGGTCTTCAGCTGGTATGCCAGTATCTTGAGTGTTGTGGTGGGAGGCATTAGGAAGTCCAAGCTTGTGGACTAGGGCATGATAAATAACATTGTGATGAGGGGTGCTAGGTGGGTTCATAACATTTAAATACCATAAGAAGTAGCTACACTGGGCATAGGGTATTGAACATGCATGAGTCAGAAACATAAGACATACATATGTATAACATGAGTAGGATGCATGTAAAAGATAAAATAAGAAAGAACATGACTCTACCATATGCTATAGGAGTCATTAGAAGCATAAAACATTTTTACAAGTCATAAACCATGAGGATATGAGTAATACTAACACAGGCCATATGTTTATGCAAGTATTGTAAGTATATTAATAGAAACAGATCAATCTAATCATAGCACAAAGCTATGGAATAGTCCAAAAATATATTTGCTCTGTCATTGCAGAGCATACACATCAAGGATTCAGCATGTACTACAAATGGCAAGTATACACATAAGCATAATACTAATTAATTCCTCAACATCTTGATTGTCCCACTTGATGTTACACATATGTATGGGTTTTTTGCTCTGCAGGAGCAGCCACCTCCACTAGACCCTGGTTCAGTTGTGAGCACACAGTCCATTGTTAATAGGAACTGTTTGTCCCTAACCCCCCCCCCCCCCCCCCCAATGTCCCCCACTAGCATCCTGCCCCTACCCCTCCAGTGTTACAAACACTGCAGACTCCAAGATCACTGAGGAGACTGAAGAGACCAGGGAGCAGTCATATGAAGACTGGGATTTGATGAAACATATGATGATCAGCTTGTGGCAGGAAACAACAGAACTCTGGCAGACACTGGATTGGGAAATGTGCAAGAAGGTAGATGAAGTGTGCCAGTATTACAGAGTATATTTTCCTTGCAATGACAACTTGTGATTGAATGCTAAACTTACCACTTCTATCTTTAGACATTTCTATTCTTAGGACCAGGTACAAGTTTTGTCTCCACTGTTGTATTTGTACTACATCAATTATGTTCACTCTTGCAGACTTTCACCCTATGCCTTATGCTCTCCCTCCTCTATGCCTTATGCATATATGCCCAATGCCCTGTGCTTTTCTTTTCTATGCTCTCCTCTTCATATTTGCTTCTTATGTTACAATTGATCTACTTCCTAAAGTAGTTGCTTGGACTTGTATATGTATACCACTTGGACTTGTAGATTAGCCAAGTCTAATCTTAATGAGTGTTACCTCCTCTTGGAACATGTGATATTCCTTGAGCATCAGTAGCCTGTTAAGTCTACAACTCTTTGCCCTTGTATCAAGTTCTCAAAGGCTTCTTGTCAATGTCTTGTCCTACAGAGTGTGTGATCTATATGAGCTTGCTGCCTAGAGACAATGTGAACAGCCACCCAAGGTTAAACAGAGCAGCTCCTTCAGACCTGTATAGGACAGGGACTCCTGCTTGTCTCTCTTACAAGGATAGGCTCCAACCTAGGCATTGCTTAGCCAAAGAAGAAACCTTGTAACATCCAGGTAACTGAGATGAACATGGACCAATTGAGGTCTAGTGATTTATGTGAGAATCCAGCAATATTCTGGATAATTGTTGTGCTGTTGGGATGTGGCAGGTGTTGCCAGTAGTGTCTCATTGAATTTTGGTTAATTGTGCTGGGTGGAGAGGAGGGACTCAGTTTCACACAATGACCCTCAGAATGGAATGTGGTGCTGGAGGTTGTCCAGGGAATGAGGAGTGCAGAGGTCAAGACAGAGGCAATAATGTGCACATTTGTAGAATGTCACTGAGATCAATGGAAAATGTTCAGTGAGGTCTTTCTGATGGATTTGTAGTCAACTGCATGAACAATGGGATGATTTGGTGAGATGTGAACCAGCACTGAACCCAGGATGAATATGACAGGTGGTGGGGGATTGAGTAATTGGAATCCTCAAGGTTAGAATTGTGCCAACAATGACTTGTGAGCAAAAACAAAATGAGGTGGCCTTTATCATTTTTGAATTGGGCCTCAGAATTGGTTATCTACCTTGTGTTACAAGGTTTCTTCTTTAGCTGAGCAATGCCTAAGTCAGAGCCTATCCTTGTAAGAGAAATGAGCAGAGGTCCTAGTCCTATACAGGTCAGTAGGAGCTGCTCTGTTTAACCTCAGGTGGCTGTTCATGTTATCTCTAGGCAGTGAACTTGTATAGATCACACACTCCATAGGACAAGACATTGACAAGAAGCCTGAGAGGGAAAAGCTGTCTTCAAGGGCAAAGAGTTGTAGACTTAACATGCTATTGTTGCTCAAGGACTTATTCAAGTTCCAAGAGTAGGTAACACGTGTTAAGATTAGACTTGTCTAATCTACATGTCCAGGCATTGTACATATACAAGTCCAATGACTACTTAAGGAAGTAGATCAATTGTAGCATAGAAGGCAAGTATAAAGAGGGAAGCATATAAGAGGAAAAGCATAAGGCATAGGGCATAGGGTAAGAAGAGGAGTGCATATGTCATATGATAAAGTCTGCAAGAGTGAACATAATTGATGCAGCATGAATATGACAGAAGGAGCAAAACTTATACCTAGTGTTATGAACTTAGTAAATGTTCACTACACATTTACTTATTATGTTCATTGTTTTATCTGAAAGCTTTAATCTTTAACTTGTTTGTTTCATAAGCTTTCTTACATCAACTTTGCTTATGTAATATCAAAGTCATATGACTTTGATGGATTGATAAGCTTTCATACTATCTTTAGAAAGAAGGCTTCTTTGATAAAGAACTTTTTGTATTGAACTATAATTAGTAGAATCATGCTTCTATTGTTCCGAGTCAATCTCCGAGTCGAGCCTTGGTACCTTAAGAACTTCTGGAAAGTTCTAATGTAGATATATATTTAGATACAGTGTCCAGTATATAAGTCATTGACACTAACAAGTAGAAATCATCGTTTCTACTTGGTTAGGTGGAGACTTGAATATAAGTCTTTATCAACAATAAGTGATATGAATTAAGTTGTCTCTATAATCTCTATCGCTCTCTAAGTTGCTATAAGTCTTTATATTGAGGAAGTAGACATATTGTGTGACTAAGTATTAGTTATCTTGATGCATTGACTCTGTCAGTGCTTAAAGGTAATCTATCTGTTAGTACATGAGAAGTCTCCTTTGATATGATCTGCGGATATGTATCGGGCCTCTTTATGGACCGAAGTGGCCTCACTATAACATTAAGTAGAAATGATCCTTCTCTGTAGCACGGAGTCGTTACCTTGTCTTGGCTGCTCAGCATTGATTGCTGAAAGAAGCCCTACTTGAGCAGCTAGTGCTTTACTTTGGGTCCTAGTTTCTGAAGTTAGCATTAGAAAGAGAGTAGGCGCGCATTGCCAACTAGTGCAGATTAGTTGAGGATTGTAGTCCTGCAATCTAGAGGAAATTCCTTGACAGAACTTTGATTCTGGAGGATATTTCGACGAGTGAAGGGAATCACACTCGTGATAAAGAAGTGATTATGCTTAGATAGAGCTATAATCTATCAGGATATAAATTTCCATTGAAAAGTACCGCTGAGAAGAGGCTTTGCTGTGGATGCTCAGTTGTTGAAAGGGAAGGAAATTTATTAGAAATAAAGTGATAAGGTTGCCAAACTGGATAATTCAAAATTGCGAAAACAATCACATTCAACAGCCCGACAAGAGGAAGAGTCCTTAGAGATCCAACAACAAAAGAGTGGTACTACAAGGATGCAAGAAACAAACCCCAGTACTTCGAAGCATTGATCCAAAGAAGACTCAATGAAGAATATTCAGCAGAATTTGGATTACTTGAACAAGCAGGAACTGAACCCAAAACCTTCCTCCTCGAAGACTTTCCCGAAAAAGATCAGTGACAAGTTGAATCAATATAAGAAAAACTTGATAGAAGAGCTTTGGCAGGATAAAGGCAGACCCAACAACCAACCACAAATCGATTCGCAGGACTCGCAGCATCACTTAACACACCGCAACAGATCTCAAGACAGCCAAGTGTCGAAGAAGTCACCGAGGATCTTGCCAGATTCAATCTCTCCACTCAAATGAAAGGAAAACAACCCCAATCTTCATTGTCTGTTTACCAGTCAAGATCTTCTTACAGTACAGCAGCGACTTCTCAATCAGTACCAACAACTCAACATCAGTTCTCTTCCTTGGCCGGAACAGCAGTTCCACAAACAACAACTTATCAGTCAATTAGCAGATCTTGGGGAACAGATCTGGGAACTCAAACGAGAGGAAGAACAAATTCCAGTAGTTCAGGGGGTTACGGAAGAAGCCCTTCACCTCCACAACCTTCAGGAGCCACCATGTCGAACCAGAACACCAACTTTGCGTACCCAAAGCCTACGAGGTTCTATGGAGACCCTGCACAGTACAGAAGCTGGAAATCCCTCATTGAACTATATTTCAAATCCTATGGAATCACTGACCATGCCACAAAGGTCAACTATGCCCTTGCTTTACTCAATGGAGCAGCATCAGCATGGAGACAGGATTATCTTTCAACGCATGTGAGAGATGCAACTCAACGAACATGGGACAAGTTCACAAATGACCTCGACCAGTCTTTTGCCCCAGTACAACAGACATTCGAGGCTGAACAGGCATTACGAAACCTCAGGCAGCATGGCAGATATATCGAGGAATATATCTCAGAGTTCTCAGTCCTGGCTTCCCAAGCAGGACTCACTGACAGTGTGGCCCTTTGAGCATACTTCGCGAATGGACTTGACCCCACTGTCAGACATGAAGCACTTAGAAGTACCACAGACACAATTACACAATGGAAAAATGCAGCCAGAAATGCCCATAGAATTGTTCAGGAACAACGCAAATATAGAGCAACAATCAACAGAAGAATTTCCTACGCGAAGAAAGGACAAAGGAAAACAAAAGGCTACAGAATCCAACCCCGTTATCAAAATATCGCCTCCCAACCCGTCTTACCTCAATACAGGAGAAGCGAGTGGGATATGGACATCGATCATCTCGCCGACGACCTCGACGAGTTCGGATTCTCTGATGGAGAATATGACCAAGATTCTGATGAAGAAGAAGAAGAAATCGAATCAGAAGACATACAAGATATACAACCTCCCAAATCAGGAATTCATAACAGTCAAAGAACACCAAGCGATGCCATATCACACCTCATTAACAATGTACTTACCAACAAGCAGCGAACAGCAATCAAGAACGGAGAATGTTTCTTTTGTAAGAAAAAGGGACATTTCTACAGACAATGCCTGTCTAGAAGAAATTACACCACAAAGAAACAGCGAAATAATTTTATACCCAAAAGAAAGCCAAAGAAGTCCTTCAGTGGAAAGAAAAGACAAGTCGATCCAAACACTATGGTCTATGCCATTGAAGATGGAATAGATGATCAATTCAAAGAATTTTCTCAAGACGAAAATTTTTGAGTACTTTAGAAGATCAGCTCAACATCGTTGATCTTCATGCATCTAAAGGAAAATGTTTACTAATCCCAACAGAAATACTAACACCTCAGGGATCACATAAGATCAAAGCATTATTAGATTCAGGAGCCAGTGGCCAATTTATATCACCAAACTTAGTTAAGAATCTAAAATTAACTAAGAAGCCACTTAAAAAGGTACAATACATTTATAATGCTGACGGATCAAGAAATTCAGGAACAAAATCAACACATTATGCCGAAATCAAAATCAAGATTAATGACAAGATTATGAGCATCAAACTGAAAATCATCAATTTAGGCTATAAGGAACTATTTATAGGTATATCATGGTTACGAAAATACAACCCTGACATAGATTGGGAAAGAAAAACATTAAAATGGCGCGATGAAGAATTGCAAACCATACAACTAACTGAATATAAATCTAAACAGATGATTAACAATATTGACCTTAGTCAATACATAGAAGAAGAATCAGATCTTGAAGAAGATCTAGAAATAAATGTCAAACACAACACTTCTCAAGATCTATACAACAAAACAGAAGAAACCAAGAAGAAAGAATCTGATCCATTAAAAGTAGTACCAAAGAAATTTCATAAATTTCTTAAGGTATTCAGTAGAGAGAAATCAGAAAGAATGCCACCAAGACATCCTTGGGATCATAAGATAGAAGTTGACGAAACTTTCGTTCCAAAACGAATGCCTATCTATCACCTCACTCCAATAGAACAAAAAGAATTAGACAAATTCATAGAAGAAAATTTACGAAAGGGATACATTTGTAAATCACAATCACCAATGGCCTCATCTTTCTTCTTTGTAGGAAAGAAAGGAGGAGATTTATGCCCTTGTCAAGACTATCACTATCTTAATGATCACACCATCAAGAATGCTCATCCAATTCCTAACATCTCAAGAATTATGGATAAACTTAAAGGAGCCAAATATTTTACCAAATTAGACGTTTGTCTAGGCTACAACAATGTTAGAATTCGAGAAGGAGATGAATGGAAAGCAGCCTTTCATACTCCAAATGGACTATACGAACCCATAGTCATGTTCTTTGGCATGACTAACTCCCCAGCTACATTCCAATCAATGATGGACCATCTCTTCCAAGAACTTTTATCTAAAGAAGAAACTATCATTTATATGGATGACATACTCATCCCAGCCAAGAAAATCAAAGACCTAGACCGCACTACCATCAAGATTCTAGAAATACTGGACAAAAATGACCTCTATCTTAAAACAGAGAAATGCGAATTCGAAAAGCAACATCTAGAATACCTTGGATTCATAATCAAACCAGATTCCATTGAAATGGATCCAATCAAGCTCAAAGGAATAGAAGACTGGCCTATTCCTCAAACAGCAAAGAACATCCGACAGTTCATTGGTTTTTGTAACTTCTATAGGAAGTTTATTAAAAACTATGCTCAAATTGCACACCCATTACATGCACTTATGCAAAAAACAAAGAAATTCGAATG